>LTAE01004079.1:0-34145 GCA_001647135.1 Pontederia paniculata | reverse complement strand
GAACTTGTTTATATAATATGACTTTTCAAATATTACAAACATGATTATGAGAATAGTGAACTAGTTTATTATAATTATGTCATATGAGTTATAAGTATGCTTCATGTTAAAATTTTAGCGTTCTATTATCATGATTTATATGTTTATTTTAGCCCTACATACGAGCCTTTGCTCATGGAAATTATGCATATATATACATATATGTATGTGTATATATGCATATGTTTCCCTGTATTTTTGGATCCTGCAGGTTGACGGAGGGTGGTCAATGCTCGTGACATGGGTTGGCACATGGAACTGAGTCTTGAAGGGTTTACAATTTTTTTGTACCATAACTGTTTATATTTATATATGCATAAAGAATAAAATTAAATATTATTTTGATGTGTTTTTAATCATGGTGGAACGATAGAGGTAGCGACCGATCTCTCGAGTAAAGATTTTTTTTTTCTCGCTTCTGCTATCTCGAGGGTCGGGGCGTGACATTGACAATCTTTCTCTAGCTTCGACAATGGACCAGAGTCACCTAGCTTCCATTACGAGAGTGCCATGGTGGGATCGACAATACGAGGCATCCGCTTGCGGCGTCGGGTTCTTTTGACATCGAATCATCGACGAAGGGTGTGCTAGTGGGGTTTTCGCTAGTGACGGAGAACTGGTGTCGGCCAAGAGCCTTACAACTCTAAACTTAACTGAGGGAAAGTAATTTGATAAATAAAATAAAGGTTATTTCCATTTTTCCACATTGAACTATCACGAAATTCTAATCTAACCCTAAAATATAAAATCGGGCATAAGTAGGTCTATAATTTTTTAGATTGAATAACTTCATCCAAGAGTTTAGTATTTAATTTATTAAAATTATTTTTGATTTATTAAATTATTATTTTACCCCTATAACTAAAAAAATCTCTTTTCTCTCTCTTTCACTGCTCCCTCCGGCATCTCTCTCTCCTCTCCTTCTCTCCTATCTCTCATCTCCCTTCGTCGTCTCTCTCCTCTCTCTCTCTCTCTCTCTCTCACTCGTCTCTATGCTCTCTCCCTCTCTCTCCTCTCCACGATGTCGATGCAAGTTCACACAAGCGAGCAACACGCCTGCGCGAGGCTTGCGCACAATCGCCTGTGCGAGCCTTGCGCAGGCGTGCCGCGTAGGCGAGTCAATGCTCGCCTGCGCAAGCGCTTGCGCGAGCTTATGTCAGCGCTCATGGAGTGGAGAGCGAGACAGAAGAGAGGGAGAGAGTAGAGAGATGCGGTGAGTGAGTGAGCCAGCAAGAAGAGAGAAGAGTGAAAGTGAGAGAGGAGAGAGAGAGCGAAATAATTTTTTTAATTATAGGGGAAAATGATAATTTTATAAATTAAAATAATTTGACTAAATTCAGTACTAGAGTTTTGGATAAAACTGTTCATACGAAAAAGTTTAAACCTACTTCTGCCAGATTTTATAATTTAGGGGCAGATTTAAAATTTCGCGATAGTTCGAGGGAGGAAAATAAAAATAATACGCATTTAGTAGAAAATTTAGTGATGATAGATGAAAGGATCTTTTTGTCAAATGTGAATAGATGTAGGGATCAAAATTATAAGTTTATAATTCAGAATTAGATGAAAAAATAAGTTATATTTTTGAAAGTATAAAAGATAATTAAAAAAATAAATAGTATAATTTTTGATAAATTATTTAAATACTCTCATTTTCACCTCTTTTTTCTTCCATTCTTTCTTATTAGTGTATATTCAAATGAGATTAATATGCATTATCTTGCTTCCTTGTTCTCCATCTCCTTTCACCATCTTTCCCCTCTCTTCCCCTTAACAGGGGGAGGGTTACACTCAGGGGCGGAGCCAGACAAGTTAACCAGGGGGTGCATCTTTTAAACTAATATCATCGTAAAAAAATTAAAATAGTATGAAAAAAAATATAAAGAAAATTTTAAATAATTATGATATTTATTCTAATAATTAATTTTGATGAGATATCATTTTTTGAAATCTATCGAGAATGACATCGTTAGTGATAGTACAAAAAATATTTTTCACCAAGATCTGCGGGAAGTGTGGTTAAATCAATTCTACTTTGTTTCAAAAATTATGAATTTTCATTTGGAGTGTCTTCAGAACAGTTTTGTATTCTATTTTCTTCGCCATGAACTATATTTTGTGATGGAGGTAACATTTTCTTGAAATATTCCTCTATTCCCATACTTAACTATAAAAAAATATTAACATTAAATATAATTTGAGCAAATTGTAAAATAATTAAGAAAAAATCTACAAAAGAGTAAGTAAATAAACGTATCTAATTTGATAAGAAAAATAATATGACAACAAAAGATAAAATTTCAATATATATTATTTTTTGAAAATCAAATGCATATAAAATCAATAATGATTAACATGCAAAAAATTGATGTTAAAATAAAATAAACATAATGAAAAAGAATTATGGAGAAAAAAATCTTACCTTCTCAAACTTTCTTTGCAGCTTTGAAAAAAAAATAATTGTGACTTCTTCACAAAATTGAGCTAATTATATAGATGATGTTAATAAATAGTTTTGTATTCTATTTTCTTCGCCATGAACTATATTTTGTGATGGAGGTAACATTTTCTTGAAATATTCCTCTATTCCCATACTTAACTATAAAAAAATATTAACATTAAATATAATTTGAGCAAATTGTAAAATAATTAAGAAAAAATCTACAAAAGAGTAAGTAAATAAACGTATCTAATTTGATAAGAAAAATAATATGACAACAAAAGATAAAATTTCAATATATATTATTTTTTGAAAATCAAATGCATATAAAATCAATAATGATTAACATGCAAAAAATTGATGTTAAAATAAAATAAACATAATGAAAAAGAATTATGGAGAAAAAAATCTTACCTTCTCAAACTTTCTTTGCAGCTTTGAAAAAAAAATAATTGTGACTTCTTCACAAAATTGAGCTAATTATATAGATGATGTTAATAAAGTTATTACATTCCTATATTAATTCTATTTAGACTCCAACACTAATTAAATTTGTTATTTGGACTCTAAAACTAATTTAATTCGCTATGAGCCGGTTAGACATCAGATTTGGGCTTTAAGATAGACCATGAACCTGGGAGCAGAGAAAAAAAAATCAAAATTGATCAAATCTTAGATTTGAACCCATGACCATTCAATTACAATGCGCGTGACTAACTAAAAATCCAATTCTTTACATTTGAATATACCGCTGCTAAAATAATTTTATATTTTCAGGGGTGCTAGTGCACCCCTTTGAACTCTCTCCCTCCGCCTTTGGTTACACTATCCCATGTTTGATTAGCATTAATTTAGAAAGTGGAGCAATTGGGATGAGTTGGAAACACCACACACAACAACATTTCTCATTCCACCAATTCGATGGAATGGGGAGGAATTAATATTTATCTGATCATTTTGCCTTTTTACCTTCTAAAAAAATGAGTACTTGCCTTCTTTTTGCTTCGTCTGCTGGCTAGGATTTCTCCAAGCACGCGACTGATCTTCAAATCCTTCTTTTTTTTGTGAAATTTCTTGTCAAATTTGTTTCTCAAGGTCCTCTCTTTCTCTTTTCCTATATATTTTTCGTTTTTGTTTTATATTTTCATGTGATCAGTATTTTTTAAGTATGCAATAGCTTTTTTCATGTTTTGTGATTGTTTTTTTTTGTGAGCTCTTTGAAGTTTGGGAATTCTTTTAAGCTCTGTACATCTATATATAGTACATGAAAGGATCAGAAGAATAACCACCAAAACATATCTAATATAACTAGAGAAGATTATCTAATCTAAATTAATCTAAATAATCACAAATCTAGATAACATCAGATTTGGATAATATCAAATCTGAATAATATCAAATCTTTACAAACAATAGGATTAAATTTTCTAACAAAAGCAAACCAAAATTTATTTAGGTTTTTTTTTGCTTAGTTTTTTTTAGATTCTCTTGGTGCTTTGAAATGTTGAATTTTTTTCCATGTTTCAATTTGTGATTCTTCTTTCCTTCTTTATGCATTATTTGTGATTCTCATTTTAGTTGAAGATGTCATTTTTTTCATAATTTGTTTCTTATTGTGCTTTGAAGCACGCTGATTTTTTTTTTCAGGTTCCAATTTGTGATTCTTATTTCCTTCTTTATGTATTATTTGTGATTTTACTTTTCATTGAAGATGCAATTTTGTTCAGGATTTGTTTTTTATTGTGCTTTGAAATGATTTTTTTCCGAGGTTCCAATCTGTGATTTTCTTCCTTTTATATGCATTATTTGTGATTCTTCCTTTCATTGAAGATGCATTCTTTTAGGATTTGCTTTTGATGTTTCTTTTGTATAGGTTCTGAAGGGTACAATTTTATAGGTTATGTTTATAAGTTTTATATATTACTCGTATGATTAGTGTATAAGCAAGTTCTTAATTCGCTGTTTTTGTTTGCATCTATGATAAATACTTGTGATGAATGATCATTTAAATGGAAGGAATGTGCAATTATATTATATTTACATCTATTTTTCTTCTGTTGTCATTGTGTTTTTATGTAAAATTGTGTTACATTGTCATCCTAATTTATGTTGTCATTGTGTTTTATGTAAAAAAAAAATATTATATTGTTATACTAAGAACATTTTTCTGGATACATTTTTGTGCACTTTTTAATATCAAGATACTTTTTTGACAATTATAATTATTTATTTTTCTTGTTGTTGGTGTGAAGCTATTAAATTCCTTTTACATTTATATGTCATCCTTTTCAATATCAATTGTGTAAATTTAGTATATGTTTCTAACTTAAAAAATATGAATTATTATACCAACTAAATATACTTCTAGTTACACTAAAATGCATGAGTTATTATACACTTTGGATTATGAGTATAGTAGTTGAGCATCCAGTGAAATTATCATAACTTTCACCGACAAACTAGAATAATTTAAAAAATGCAAGTAACAAAGATTAAAAACAATATAACTTGAAAGTATATAATTAATTATTTAAATTTCTTTTATTCATCAAAAGATACATATGTCTTTTTAGTAAAATTATTCTTTCTCATCCATATGCATAATTATTTATCCAAATAGGGAATGAAGTAGGTTATCCTATTATTTCTATCCAAACATAGAATTTACAATCTTTCATCGTCTTTTCCTTCCCCTCTCTTGTTATCCTCTTTTTCCCATCCCTCCATTAGTTAATAACCAAACAGAGGTTAAGTACTCTTTCTCCTCTCTTCACTTAATGAGTTTTATCCAAACATATCCTAAGTATGATTTGGGCAAGGCAAAGTTGCTTCTTGATGTGCTGTCAGACTGCGGTCGAACATTCCATACCATCGGATTGGATGAGATTCTATCAGGTTTACTCAAATGATACTTTGATCGAATTAGATGAATTCCATTGGTCTATTAACAGTCACCTTGGCATCGAACTATTGATTAAGTTTTTAATCTTATTCGACCAGTTTAGATTCTTAATTTCACATTTAACTTTTTATACCTTTTTCATTTTTCTAATTGTCTTTGCTTATCTTATCTTTTTTTTTCACTTTTCTTCGTTTATTTATTTTTTTCTATTTCTCACGACGTTAATAAAATAGAATAATAATTAAGATATATCATCAATTTTTCCTATCATGATTTTATATATTTTTTCTGATATATTTTTATTACCCAATCTTTATCAATTTTATTATCAGTCACCTTGGCATCGAACTATTGATTAAGTTTTTAATCTTATTCGACCAGTTTAGATTCTTAATTTCACATTTAACTTTTTATACCTTTTTCATTTTTCTAATTGTCTTTGCTTATCTTATCTTTTTTTTTCACTTTTCTTCGTTTATTTATTTTTTTCTATTTCTCACGACGTTAATAAAATAGAATAATAATTAAGATATATCATCAATTTTTCCTATCATGATTTTATATATTTTTTCTGATATATTTTTATTACCCAATCTTTATCAATTTTATTATATGTTTTATCATTACATTGGTAATCTAACAATAACTAAAGAATGTGCATCCTACTTTTACGTTTATTTTGGATTGCCCGAGAATGATCACTATCCAAAATATTTGTATTTAATGTTATTTTTATTCATGAACTAATTTATCTTATTAGTATAAACTATAAAAAAATAATAACTATTTATATTTAAACGTTTTATATTATTAATAAGTTAAGAGATGAGTATTAAATGAGTATATATCATACAAATAACTTAAAATATCATATTTGGTTCATTATCTACTCGAACCTTTATTTTAAAAGTAGTTTTATTTTTTAATTTTAATAAAGAAAATAATCGCCAATAAAGTCCATCATAAAAGAATTGATATTTTTGTTCTTTCCTTACTTTTTTTCTACAGAAGATAAAACCACTAAAACGACGAGAGAAACTGCAAGACGAGGAAGTCTTCGAGTGCCGCCAACCTTCCACTTTTCTTTGGGCTCTTTCTTCCCTGCTCTCTATGTCTATCTATAACTATTTTTTTTTTCAGATAAATATTATCGATGTACATAATTATTGATTCGATACTCGGACAAGAACGATAAAATATTTGAATGAACTCGAACACAAGCTACTAACTTTTAATTCTTCAACTCAATATATATATTCGTTAATTATTTATTTATGTGAACTAATTAAATTATCCTTAATTATGATTTGAGCATGACATGCCTTGACTATCATTTGAGCAAGACAAAGTTTACTGAATTGCGATGGAGTGATCCTCGTGTTTTAAAAAAAAATCTCAAATTTAAGTTGTATATATGTAGAAATTTTAAATTTTGTTGCACATAATAGATGAAACTAATAGTTTCCCACATCGTGAGTGCAAACCAAAAAAAAAAAAAAAAATAGTCCTTGATGTGCTAATGGATTGACCTACAGTCGACGCATTCCATTCCGTAATCTACTCGGTCTTCCCGATGGACCATAGAAATTGCTTTGTTTGTAGGTTATTTGTTTTTACACAGGTCCAAGTTTCAGCATGCGAGTGGAGGTGTGTGCCATATCCCAATCAACAGCAGGAAAAATATGCACTGACCTCCAAATGGCGCAAATCAACATGTCACCGTTTTCCGCATGGCCCCTGCATTGCAAAAGTAGACACCAAAGATTTAGTATAACGTCCCGATTCCATGTGAGACTAACTTTCATTCTCATCATCATATGGGGTCTTACAATCTTCTCCCCTTCGGGGCTCAACGTCCTTGTTGAGTCGAGTCGACCCACATGGTTCATGTTCAAGTGAGCACGCGAGGTTGACTCTGATACCTTCTGTAACGCCCCCGATTCCATTCAAGATATTGTTCGCTTTGGGCTCATATAGCCCGCACGAATTTAAAACGCGTCTTGAATGATAAGGGGAGGATACTACATATAAGCCCATGACAACATCCGTATTTTGTCCATGTGGGACTAACTTTCATTCTCATCATCATCTGGGGTCTTACGGGCAGCATTTTCAGCAATTTTATAAATCTTTTTAACGTTCTAAAATATTATCTTACAGTCTTTTTTTTTAAATTGTCTTACTATCAACCTTTTTTAGTGAATTTTTTTTCTAAGTTGCTCGGTAACATTTCTAAATACTTTATAATTATTGCGTTAAAAATAGTAGATGAATATTTTTTAAAAAGTTATATAATATATATATATATATATATATAATTTTTTTATTTTCTAAGCGGTGTCCTAGTTCTATTATATATAATTTTATAAGTCATTAAGTATTATGATAGTTTTTAATATAAAATAATTAAACTTTTTGCAATAGTTGTGGACGTATAAAATTTATTTTTGAATTATCTGTACTTATTTTTTATGTGAATTTTGTAATTTTTTTTCTCTTTTTGTTCTTCGAAGAAATAGAAATTAATAAGATAAAATAAAGATATGAGTAAATAATTCTTTTACGTTGTGTATTTTCACTTAATAAAAATTAGTATGAAATATCTTTTTATAAAAGAATTCATGAAAAAGTATGATGATCTAATAAAATATTTCAAAATTTCCGAGCATAAAAAGAACTTTTATAAGTACAACGGAAAAGGACATCTTGGTCTTGGTCTTCCACCACTTCTTGATATAATTTCTCAGTCTCTCTTCCAGCCATTTCAGATCGCTTCTGCTTTTGCTCCTAAGGGCACCGTCGTTCGTCCACCACACTGTACTTCTCTCCTATTTGAGTATACTCTTCTTAGTTGCATGTTTGATCTTTTTGCGGGAACAAATAAGGTTGGGCAAAAAAAAAACCTTCATTTTTAGCTCAACTTTACTGTTTCAGCAGAAAACTTTGCTCAATATGTTCAGTTCTTTGAGTTTTCCATTTTTCAGTAGAGTTTGAAAATGAGGTCTTCAGTTTCTATTACTGAAAACCTCATCTTTGTTGGATATATCTTTTCTTTGCCCTGTATCGGAAACATCATGGTGAAAACATCCCTCTACTCCCTTTCGGAAAAGAAAAGCTGAATCTTTTGGAGCTCCTTGGTTGATCCTTGAGCAAAAGATCTGATTTCGCTCGCTACTTTGATCTTTTCCCCCATGACCAACCATTTGTTCGTGTTTTCATCTTCTGACCTTATATGTGCTATTCTTTGTGTGTTTGCTGTGATTTCTCCTACCACAGTGGCCACTGACAACTCCAGCTTTCAGCCCCAGGATAATATTCTCCTGAACTGTGGTGCCTCTGGACAGGCCAACAACACTGACGGACGGCTGTGGACTGGCGATATAGGATCCAAGTTTGCACCTGTTAACAAAACCATCACTTCGCAAGCTCTGCAGGATTCTTCTGTGCCAGGATCAGTTCCTTACTTGACTGCCCGTGTCTCCACCTCCCCCTTCACCTACTCCTTCCCTCTTGGCGTTGGGCGCAAATTTATCCGCCTGTACTTCTACCCTTACGATTACTCTGGACATGCTGCGTCCGACGCCTTCTTCTCGGTCACTGCAGGGGGTTACACCTTTCTTAGCAACTTCAGTGCCTGGCAGACAAGCCAAGCTCTGAATCTTGCCTACCTTGTAAAGGAATTCTCTGTCAATGTCTCCACTGACGGCCTAAACCTCACTTTCACCCCGACGACTGCCACCAGCGCTAATGCTTATGCTTTCATCAATGGCATCGAGATCATCTCCATCCCTGATATATTTGTCGCCGGGAGTCCTAATCTTGTCATTGGCAGTACCAAGATCCCCTACACCATCGACCCATCATGGGCTACTGAGACTTTGTACCGGCTCAACGTGGGAGGGAAATATATTTCTCCACAGCAGGACTCAGGACTGTATCGCTCATGGTCTGATGACTCACTGTACATTTATGGTGCTGGATTTGGTGTGACCTTCAATAATGATCCAAATGTTACCATAACTTACTCTGCGTCAGTGCCAAGATATGTTGCACCAGAGATTGTTTATTCGACAGCAAGGTCAATGGGACCGAATGGACAGATCAATATGAACTACAACCTCACCTGGATCCTTACTGTGGATGCTGGATTCTACTACCTTGTTAGGCTGCACTTCTGTGAGATTAAGTATCCCATAACGTCGGAAAATCAGAGGGTGTTTAATATCTACCTCAACAATCACACTGCAGAGGCAGAAGCAGATGTAATTGTTATGAGCGGCGGAATAGGCATCCCTGCTTTTGAGGACTATGTTGTCATCACAACAGGAAGTGGGCAGACGGACTTGTGGGTCGCCCTTCATCCGGACACCTTCACCCAGCCGGCGTACTGGGATGCCATCTTAAATGGTCTTGAGGTCTTCAAACTGCAGAACACAAATGGCAGCCTTGCTGGGCTTAATCCAGCACCATTCGCTGCAGTGGTAGATCCTACCAGAGTTCTCAATAAGCAGAAAAGCAAGTCCATTAACAAAGTTGCACCAATTGTTGGAGGCGTTGTCGGAGGGATCGTTGTGTTGTTTGCAGCTGTCTGCATCACTGCGGCGGTGTGCAAGCGCCAGAAGAAGAAGAAGAAAGCGCAGGATGCAGGCAGCAGTGACCACCCTTCTACTTGGCTACCAGCGTTCCAATGTGAGAATTCTCGTTCAGCACTTCCTGCTAGTTTTTGTCGTCACTTCTCATTCGAAGAGATCAAGGCTGCAACGAAGAATTTTGAGGAGTCTCTTCTTCTTGGCGTTGGTGGATTCGGAAAAGTTTACTATGGAGAGATAGATGGCGAGACGAAGGTTGCAGTGAAGCGTGGCAATCCCATGTCCGAGCAGGGCGTCCATGAGTTCCAGACCGAGATCGAGTTGCTCTCCAAGCTCCGGCACAAGCACCTCGTTTCTCTGATCGGCTTCTGCGAAGAGAACTGTGAGATGATTCTGGTCTACGACTACATGGCCCATGGAACCCTCCGTGCACATCTTTACAAAACGCAGAAGCCACCACTCAGTTGGCATCGGCGGCTTGAGATTTGCATCGGAGCTGCTCGTGGACTGCATTACCTCCACACAGGCGCCAAGCATGCCATCATCCACCGTGATGTTAAGACCACAAACATCCTTTTGGACGAGAAGTGGGTAGCCAAGGTTTCAGACTTTGGCCTGTCGAAGACTGGCCCGACCTTGGACCATTCCCATGTCAGCACAGAGGTGAAGGGCAGCTTTGGTTACCTTGACCCGGAGTACTCCAAGAGGCAGCAGCTCACAGAGAAATCTGATGTTTACTCCTTCGGAGTTGTGTTGTTCGAGATCCTTTGTGCTCGACCTGCTCTTAATTCTCGTCTCCCAGATGAACAAGTGAACTTGGCCGATTGGGCAATGCATTGCCAGAAGAAGGGAGTGCTTGATCAGATCATTGATCCATATCTGAAGGGTAAAATTGCTCCTCAGTGCCTGAGGAAGTTTGCAGAAACAGCTGAGAAATGTGTGTCTGAAGTGGGAACAGAGCGGCCGTCAATGGGTGACGTGCTGTGGAGCCTCGAGTTTGCTCTTCAACTCCAGGAAAACGCAGAGGAAAGTGGAATCACCATGGTTGGCACGACGGATGAAGTAGCAGCACCTGTAACTATGATGCCAAAGAAAGATCCCTGCTATCCATCAACTGAATCGACCACCAGTAACACCACCACCACCTCCTCCTCCAACACTTCGGAGCTGACCAGTGAGAGCATGGACTCGGATGCTCTGAGAACCAGTGCAGTTTTCTCACAGATCATGAAGCCGACAGGGCGGTGATAAATGGCTTGCCTTGTCTCTGTACTTTACATGTATCCTCAGACGTATGTGCTTGTCTTGTAATATTAGAATTTGGAAGTGCCTCTCAAATTTTGTTGCTGTTATAAGATCTTATGTGGTTTTATGAAACAACTCATGTTTTCTCCATATTTTGTACAGCATATTGATGCTGAATGTGATACTGTTATTTCTAAAATGCGGTCTTCTTTTGTTTTGAACACACTTCGAACTCAAACTCCAATTTCCCTCGTCGCTATGACGTGTGCCATTTCAACTAATCGTTTCCACTTGTTGTAATTGATTCTTTGGTCAGTAAGCATCTCATATTGTTGAAAAGTAGCAGAGAGTTTTTTACAATTTTGTTTGGTGGCTGCCACTATGATAAGCATATAATCAACAAAGAGCAAATGACTCAACGAGAAGTTTTGGATTTGAAAGGGTATGATTTTATTGATAGATTCTGCATAAGACATGAGTGAAGTGAATACCTCGGATAAAATGATGAAAAGATAAGGTGAAATTGAGTCTCCCTGCTTTATTCTCTTGTGCCCTTTGAAGGGGTGTGATCTAACTCCATTGATACAACATGTGTAAGTGGCGGAGGATATACATATGTTGATCCAATCTATGAATTTAGAAGGGAATTGCATCTTCCTAAGAACTGTGAGTATGGCCTGCCAAGAGACTCGATGAAAAGCTTTCTCCATGTTCATTTTTATCATCATGAATTTCTTCTTCCTACTTTCATTGAGTGTGCAATTTCTTGTGCAATCAATATATTATCCTAAAATTTTCTGTTTGCTACATATGCTGATTGAACAGGACAAATAATTGAATTGAGAGCAAGTTGTAATCTTTTTGTATTGAGTTTTGCTATTAGTCTATAAAGCAATTGCAGAGTGCAATTGGCCTGTAATCTGTGACATACTTAGGAGCATGTTTCTTTGGTATACATACTAAGGAAGTGTTACCCCAATCTGATGGCAAAACATTTGTTGAGAAGAAAGATCGGATGGTTGCAGAGATTTTGTGTGCCACTATATCCCATTAGTTTTTATAGAATTCAGTAGTGAACCCATTAGGACCAGAAGCCTTCCCTGGGGCCATGTTCCAAAGGCATTCTTTGATTTCTTGGGTGGTAACAGGGGATAAGAATGTGTTGTGCCATGAGGGATCCAAGGTGGGGAGAGAAGGCCAATAGCAATTATCCAAGGGGGGATTGGACTCAGGTTTCCAAAGTTGTTCATAAAATGAAACAAAAGTTTGTCTGATATCATTTTCATTGGTTACAGTAAGTCCAGCCTGATTTTCAATTTATGAGATAAGATTTTGTTTGCTTCTGATGATTGTGCTTGTATGGAAGAATTTTGAATTTTTGTCTCCATCTTTCAATCAGTTAATTCTGGATTTACTCCACCATTTTAAATTAATTTACCTCAGAAGAGCCACATGTAAGTTATATAATTTTCTGAGGGTACCCACTTCTAATTCAGAAAGTCCAAAGTGAACATCCTTGAGTTCTAGCCCTCTTATTTGTTGTTGGCTGGTCTGAGCTCTTTTTTCCAATTTCCCTAAATTAGTCTTATTCCATAATAGAGTTTTTTCTTTAATTGAATTGAGTGCAAGATGAATAGATGTTTCACTATTAGTTGAGAAGTGTTTGGCCCATTCTGAGGCAATGGGCTCATCATACTCAAACCAAAAGTGTTCATATACAAAAGGTCTTGTTCCTTTTAAGATTTGTGTTTGAGTTAAAAAGGAGAGGGACATATGATTAGAAACACCTCTATGCTGGGTTTCAAGGGTCAAGTTGGGAAATTGTTGTAAACAAGATTGATTTATGAGTGATCTATCTAGTTTGCATAAGATACATGCATTTTCTACATGATTGTTGCGCCAAGTGAATTGTGTGCCAACCAGTGGAACATCTAATAGTCCTTGCTTTAGTACTAGTTCCCTAAATCTCCGTATTGAGTTCGTTAATTGGAAGGGTCTACATCATTTCTTGTCTTCAGGTTTAAGAATACAGTTCATGTCTCCCATAAGCACCCAAGGAATATCATTCATGTTAAGATTTTTTAGTTCATCTCTGAGATATTCTTACTTCCCAAGTTCAACTTACTAAAAAAAGGATAAAAAACATTTTAAACATGATTGTGGGTACTTATCCTTTTATTTACTTAGGGGCTCTTATCTCCTATAAATACTTGAACTCTAGTCACCTTTCTTTTCTCACTGACAAGGTATCACTTAAGCTCTCTGGATGGAAAATGAAATTACTAACTCAAGCTGGCAAAACAACATTGATCAAAAGTGTCTTAAACTCTATCACCAACTACTCATTGGTATGTATTCACTTACCTAAGACTATTCTGGATAATCTAGAACAACTATCTAGACAGTTCTTTTGGTCATCTTGTAGGAAAAGGAAAGGAGTGCATCTTATTGATTGGAAAATAGTACAATTATCCAAGGGAGAAGGGGGACTAGGTATCAGGAACATCAAACACTCTCAATCTACTTTACTTGCTAGAAGGGGGACTAGGTATCAGGAACATCAAACACTCTCAATAACATTGGTATCTGGACTCAATTAGTTTTTAAAAAATATGGAATCCCACAACCTTGGGATATAAATCTCCATAACAGGAATATAGCTTGGAGTTGGAAAATCAATTTGGAAGCTCTAGATGCACTCGAGCATTGTTTTAAGAAAAGTATTACTAATAACATTAATACTAAAGTGTTATCTGATCCATGGTTATTTTGTACTCCTCTTTGTCTCATGCCTACCTTTATTAATATGAATTTACAAATGAATAATCTTTATGTTGCTGATCTGTTGTATAAAAATAGCTGAAATTATTCTTTATTGCATGAGTTATTTGGACCTGTATTGACAATTGTAATTATTATGATACATATACCTGATGTGCCCAAGGATGATCAGTGGGTACGGGTGAAGGATACCCATAGTTTGGCCAATACAAAGTCTGTGTTCAATTTTCTAAATAGGTCAACTCTCACACCTGGTAGTCACATGGATACAGAGTGGAGAATCTTATGGAACATCCAAGCACCCCGAAAGTTCAAAACTTCCTTTGAAAATTGCTACTTGGTCGCCTCTCAATCAAAAAATGGCTTATGCATGTTAACAGTTCTATAGATCCTACTTGTACTCTATGTGGAATGCATGTAGAATCCTCAGATCACTTACTCTTTGAATGTTCTATCAGTATGCAACTCTGGAATTTGTTTCAACAGAAAACCTCTTATCCTTTCAATCATCTAAGTATGTGGCAGGAGGGTAAGTGGCTACAAGAGGGCAACAATCTTAGCATGACCTCCAAGAATTCTATCATTTCTTTAATTGCCTTCTGTCTTTGGGGTCTTTGGAAACTTAGAAATGATATACACTTTAACTCCACTCGGTAGTCTGTCTCCGTTGTGTAGTATAGAGCAATGTCCTATTCTGTAGAATACACCAAACACCATTGTCCCGAGAGACCTCCCCTAATGACCCATTATGGGTTAGATGGGAGCCTCCACCTTCGGGTTGGGTTAAAATCAATACCGACAAGTCTTTCACTAGATCCGGTGAGGATGAAGGGACAAGTTTTTTTATTAGATCTCATAATGACAATCTTCTTTTTGCAGGTGCATCTTGTAGACAATTTCATTCTGTGTTAGAGGCTGAGGCGTGGGCGTTACGTTGCGAAATTTTGCAGTGCAGCCGATTGCGATACCAAAATATATGGATAGAATGTGACTCGTCAAATGTAGTATCTATCTTGAACAAATAAGCCAACTGCCCGTGGAGACTACGTAATATACTGCTGGATTGTTGGCATGTAATTGAATCTTTTGACAATTTTGTAACAGAACATATTTTTCGTGAAGTTAATAGAATCGCAGATTTTTTGGGGAACTTTGGACGATTAACGTCCACTGAGTTTTTTTGGCAGAATGACCCTCCTCATGGCCTCCTGGAAATCATGTATCAAGATACATTTGATTCATTCGCTAATCGTTAAAGTTTTCTTTTAGAAAAAAAACTAATCGTTTCCACTTTGAACAAAGCCTTTCCTTTACTTGCAGCTGGATTCTTCTAAGAGAGAAGAAGCCAAAGTGGAGCAACAGTTTATCACAGGCTTTTAGCTGAGGACATTTCAAGCTCAAATGCATATTCTTTCGGTGGAATTCTAGACATTATTTGTTTTCAGAAGCATACTTTCTTTAACAGATTCTTCTTAGCCAAATGTTTAAATCATGACAATAATCTTAAAACTAGTTTTCATTTGTTTATCATGGATGTTGTGCTTTGAAGAGCAGAGCTTTGTTTTCGCATAACAGTTACTCGGTAAGTTTATTTCAATATACATTGGTGAAATGTGAAAATGAAAGTTACCTATTAGTCTTATGTAATTAATATTTAGAGCAAATTTGTTTAATTGTAGAGTTTACGTAAAATCATTTTTTCATAAATTAAAAATTTTATGTACTGAACAAATATAGATATAAAATTGTTAATATATTATTTGCATAAAAAAAATCTCACTATTTGGTACCAAAAAGTAGGGGGTATAAATAAAAATCTAGAAAACCCAGAAAAAAACTATCCAACTCGAAAATTATTCCAAAAAAAGTCAAAATTTTGGGTCCTAAGTTAAAGTTTAGGATAGGCTTTTAGAAGAAATAAAATTGTCCAATTAAAACAGGGCGTCTGACAAAAAAACCGACATAGCTCAAACTGAACCAATTTAAAAAGAAATATTTATAAAATTTTAATATAATTACATATCATTCATATTTTAAATATTATTTTATTTTTAGAACTATTAATACATAATTAATTTAATATTTACAATTGATGCAATAAAAATACATTTTAATCAAAATGATTCGAGACATAACCTCATTAACCGTGTCAATCGACTTTAATTTTCTTTATTTATACACTTTACTTTTTATAATCATTAGATTGAGTATTTTTACTAGCTTGAATTAATTTGACATAACTGAATGTGAAAGTTATTATGTTGAATTTTATAGTGTAGTAGCATTGAACAATATTAATATTATTTTAAACTAATTTGGTATAATTGAAAAGGAAATCAGAATTTTAGTGATAAGTTATTTTGTTGTAGTTAAATTTGAAATTTAATTTTTCGAATTTGATTGTAGTTTCATAATTATAAACTCTTTTAAATATTTAAAGTGATAAAATTCATATTATTAAGTTTAATTTTTAAAATACCACTGTCTCATGTTCGGATACTGATCTACAAAATTGCAATAAAAAAACCAAGTTGATTTTCTTTCTTCTAATAATTTTAGGATGATCTTTTGTGCTTAAAATATGCATAAAGAATTCATATGTCGGTTTGTCGGTCTCCAATAAAACAATTCGCCAAACAACTTTCATCTCTGCCCAAAAGTATAATCACATTAATTTTTCATTAGAAGATCTGTTCATAAAAATCAGATTTTCGATTAAAAAATATATAAATTAATCTGTTAATAATTTCGAATATTATGATATAATAAAAAAAGTATAATCACTAATATATTTATTTTGAATGATATAAAATATAAATATAATAATAGTTTGATAGAATTTAATCTCATGCAGCTCTATCGTCATCATATAACGTTTAAGAAAAAAGAAGTACCGAATAGATAGTAATAAAAAACACATATTTTCTTAAGCTCTAAACATATCAAGATGTTTAATATATTTTTAATAGCAAGGCACAAAAGTACAATAAAATTGCTTACAGTACAATTTTATGTTATCGTCCATTTTTAAGGAATTTCATTCTCAATTACTAACAAATGAAAAAAAAATTTAATATTTTTAAAATAGTTTTATCGAATAAAATGAAAAATGATATGAAGACAGGAGCTTATAAAATTTACTTAATTTATTTACAAAATTTATGATTGAAATTTAAAAGTTTGTCCTAAAATTTTAGATTGATTTAACTCGTTTATTTGCTTAAATTTATAAAACTTACGAATCATAAGTTTTAAGAGTTGATCAATAATTTAATAAGTTTGCTCTATTAATAAGAGAAAGTTGAAAGAAAAAAAACTTTTTTTTTCATATCCTTGTCTGCATCAGAATATTTTTCCAATTGTTTGTAAAATATATTTTTGTCATAAATAAAATTCCGAGTAATTTTTTAATTGATCAAATATAAAAAAATGACAAGAACATATATCTACACTTGAACGTTATTGGTCATTCTGAATGCTCAGTATTTCAAGTCTCCTTTTATTCTATTTTACCATTTTCTTGCAGAAAAGGATTATTAACTAAAATTTGATTCATGTGCTATAATTCGTTAAAACCAATTTAAATAATTTCCCCTAGCTATCTTTCTTCTATTTAATTCAGATGAAAGCAACAAAGCAAAGAAAATTGGAAAGTATTAGTCATCTCAAATTTGAATTATTTGTTTAATATTCTATATTTATATTCGAATTTGTTAAACATTAATAATATAACTACCAATTTCAAAAAAAAAAAGAAGAAAAAAAAGCTTCGTAATATACTGTATGGCAGACTCACACCTTACCGGTCTCCAGGATCACAATAAAAAGGGTTACAAAGTGTTCGAAAGCCGTTAAGCTTCAACGCTTTATTTCTTCTTCCTTCGCCCTCGAAACCGATAGATTTCGCAAAGCTAAAGCGATCATACCACGAATTGTTCAGGATTTCCTCATCCCAACTCGATCTCTGAGCTTTTAGAGGTCCGAATCTTTCCCTATGATTTGAATTTAGGGTTGTATATCACTGCGATTTCGTAGATTCGAGTTCCTTTTCTCTGATCTGATGTTCCCTTTTTTTCTTTTCTCTCTCTCTCTGCAGAATTAGGTATCGGGAGAGCAGAAAGATTCGATCTTTGTGTTTTTTTTTTCACTTGGTCAAGGTAAGATTGCTCCTCGATTTGTTGATGTTTTGACCTACGATTTAAGCTTCCATTTTGCTATTGACATCTTTTACGGGATGACAAATATTACTTGTTTATTTGAAATTTGCAAATGTAGAATTTTGGCCCAATGTGGTCAGTGTATTCGATGTTTTCTAATATTCCTGGGAGATGTTATCCAGAAAGTAGATATGTATTATAGGACTGTGTATTGGCAATATGCGTTGTTTGTTTTATTACATAATTGTTTGATGTTAATCTATTCAGATCTGGAAATGGGTAACCAAAGAAAACATTGCATAAGACCTATTTTTCATTCAAAGTTTGCTAATTTTAGATGTACCTTTTTATTTACATTTGAAAGGAGCATTAGCTTGAATTTGCATTTTGTGGATAGAGATAAGGTTTTCTTAGATTCACTGAACAATGGATGCAAAAAAGAAGAAGAACAAGAAGAAGAAAGGCAACCAGAATAAAGCTGTCGAAGATGCTGCTAACACAAGTTCAGTGGAAGTGGTTCCGCAGGAGCAAAGCAATGGTTCTGTGGTCGAGGAGAATCATTCTATAACTGTCTCTAACATAACTTCAGTGGAAGTGGTTCCGCAGGAGCAAAGCAATGGTTCTCTGGTCGAGGAGAATCATTCTATTCACAGTTATAGTAATGCCGATGTTCAGAGTGTTGGTGCGTTGGAATTTGATATGGAGCAGGAAAAACAAAAGGAAGATGAAGCAAAATTTGTAAGTCAAGTGCCATTTTCAGATTGATTCTTTTATGTTCTGTTGAGTACTTCAATTTTACTCCTCAAAAGTTAAGTTGAGTACTTCAATTTTACCCCCAAAAAAAAAGTTGAGCACTTCATCTGTAGTACATGTAAATTAATTCATGCAAAATATGTAATACACATATTTTATGTTCTTGGACACATTTCAGTACTTTGATCTCATAAATGTTTTTCATGTTGGATTTTTCTTTATGGATATTTTGACTGTTTTAAACATTATCATTGCAGATCAAGTTACAAGAAGCAATCAAGCAGTTGGGAGATGAAAGACACTCATGGCTGCAGAAACAGGTTGCTACACAATCATTTGCGAGGAAAAATAATAGTATTATATTCTCTATTGAATCAACAGAAGGATAGAGAAATATTCATATGATGCATATAATTTTCATTTTCAGACCCACCTGTACAGCACATCATTGGCCTTCCCTTGGTTTAAAGCATACATGCACAATTCCTCGTCAATACAGACACTATAGTTATTTGATTTTAAGTTAATGAAGTTGCTTATTCTGATAATAATTTCCACTCACTGCTCACACAATTTGCAGGCCACCTTTGAGGATAAAATTGATGTTTTGCAGAAAGAAGTGAGCTTATTTATCCAGAAGGAAGTATGTCCGACTACTTTTTGCAACAACTTGTAAACTTCATAGGAAAATCTTCTTAGAAAAAAGGGCATAAAGTGTACCCATGTAAACATCCAGTATTTCATTAACTTTGGGCCTCATTTCCTTTATTAATCTAATTGATTTTACTATCTTAATTTTCACAGACTGCCTTGGAGCAAACCTTCCAAGAATTCCAGATGGCTAATGACTCACTAATGCAGAAGCAGGTACATGCTTAATGTTTGTCTATTCCAAGGAATGTAGCAAATAATATTTTGTGCACACATATTTCTCATGGATCTAAATGTCCGCTGTATGGGCTTCTACTTTGGAATTACGTTATTTAATTTGTCTTGCTCAGGTTTGATGCTGCTTCAGGAATTATATCTGTAACTATGTGATTTTATGGAACTGAAACACTTAATAGATTCTGTTAGTTTATTTTAAGGTTAGTTGTAACATGGTAGTGATGGTGGAAAATTTGACCTAGAATTGCTAGAAAAAAATGACTCAATATTTCCCCCTCGCAAAAAACAAGATTCTGCATTTCCCAGATCTTGATGTAATGACATGGTTTAAGACATTGTGTAGCTTTCATGATGAACTAGGCACGGTTTTAAAATGAATAGAAGCAGTGCAGGTTGGCATAATGAAGACAAAGAACAATTGTTTTTCAATTGTATAATCAGCGAAACCTTTAAGTTCGATTTCACATGAAATGGAAAGTTTTGAGCTTTCTAGATCATCAGAACCTTCCAGAATGAATGTTGTGTCAAAAAATGATCCATTACCTCTTTCTCATTCTAGTCATGTACCTGTTCGTTGGTCCCTGGTAACTGACTCCATAATGATGCAATCATATACAGGTTATCTTGGAGGATAAAATCAAGAATGTCGATGACATCAAAGACTCCTTGGAAATAAAGGAGGTAATTTGCTTGCTTTACATTTCAAACTGTAGTTCAAGAAAGAAATTTTCTTTTCTGTTACAAAAGGGAGGCTCATGAGCCTATTACAAGGAAAGGGAAGATAAATTTGAAAATAAATGAGTACATAAGTCCTATTAGGTTAATCGAATTCAAAACATCTTGATCCACAAGTTTAGAGGTGTGCTATTGTACCACGTTCTTGTTCTCGAATTTGTTGTTAGATATATATGTGCAAAATAATATTCATATTCTTCCATAAGCAATGCACTAATCTGCTTCCATTAATTCTCTTTTTTGTGGCTTCAATTATATTTATGTTCATGAAAATCTAATAATTTAGACAATATTCAAAATGCTTTCCAAGAGAAGATCATAAGATGTTTTGCACCTCCAGAAACTGTCATCTTGTTTGTAATGTTAGATCATGAGGCATGAACTTGTACCTTCATTTTCTGCTGTTTGACAACAAAAGGCTGAGATAAACTCAGCTTCATTCTTAATTTTCTATTTCCAATCTCATGAACGGTTTTTTAGTTCTTTTGCTGAGTTGTCTTCATCTGCATGGAGTAGTTAAAGCTTCTTTGCTAGAAGGGCTTTTAGTTTCAGTAACAAAAGGTGAAACTACAGATATGAGGAATGGAACATGGAGAAATATATTGTGACCAATTGATGCTTGGTATTCGGATTATGATATGGTGTTACATACACATCCACTGATGTCCGACCAAGAATTCTTTTTAACATTCTTTTACCTAAAGTGAAAGAACTGATAGCATTTATCTAGTACTGGAAAATTCCTGAAAAACACTGGAAAACTGTCTGTAAGTTCAGATGTTCTCTATCAAGTTTTATTCCGCGGAGCAAATGACAAATCATTATCAGTTAATAGTAGTTAGCAAATTACCAATACAATCATGATTAGGATAGAGTAATTATCATTAGTTGCCTTCTTCATGGAAAAATTAGCTTATTGTTTTTAGCTAAGCTTAGAGTGATATGTTGCTCTACAATGAGTTATGCATCTTTTTTTTTTCTAGTGAAGTCTAATTTATGTAGTCTAATTCATTGAGTCTTTTATTTGGATATCTTTGTTTCTGTTTTCTGTATTTTGCTTACTGATTTTTTTTTCTTCTTGGTCCTTGATGATTAATGATTTGATGTGGTATCCAGAGTTTGTTAAAGGAAATGATTGCTAGAGTAGAGGAAACTAACATATCACTTCAAACACAGGTACAGTTTGACCAGCTTTGTGGTTCTTATACTATGTTTTTCTAACTTATCTTTCGTGTTTGCTGCTGGATTTTTCCCATTCTATCTATGCCAAGTATATATTAACTTTTAATTGAGGTATCCTTTCTTCGTAAGCGTGAGATTGACTTTTGTGTAATTTAATTAAACATTACTAGTTTTCTAGGTGTTACATGTGCCAGTCACTACTAGTATATTGACTCATGCTAGGTATTCATTGCCTTCTTACATTGTTAAAAGATTTTGGACAAGGATCATCACTTTATGAGGTCTTTTTTTTTCACCCTATTAATTCTTGTCAACATTGGTAGAATTTTTTTTTTGAGACGGAAATGGATGGTTATGGTAGAATTACAATATAAAAAAAACTCGAGTAGAGCTACATTTCTGTAGAGTTGTTCTGCTGTCTATGCTAAACCAAATAATTTATGTCACATTTGGAATTCCAGGAAATAGCTCCTAATAATATCTTATTGAATATAATCAGTAAGGATGCTTTCGTTTTGTTCATATGCATTAATTGCTGTTAAACTGTTTCTTCATTTTGTCTTTTTTTTTTATTATGAGTGATATTATACTGAAAATCTTATAAACAATTTTCTGGTAATGCAAGTATTAACAATAACTATCAGACACTGATTTAGTTCACTTTTAGTTTGTATATGTGGGTCGCCCATAATCCAAATTATGCTTGGTTTCACAGCCTCTCGCTTCCTTCTAAATAAAAAAATTCTAAACCTTTTAGAGTTCGTATATTTCTGATATTTATTAAATAACAAAGTCCGGCAGGTAAAACAGCTGGAATGGTCTAGAAACAACATACTAGAAGAAAATCAGCGCCTCATGGAAAGCATAACTCTATTGCAAGCAAAGGTAGAAAATCTTGAGAAAGATGTTTCTTCCCACGTAATATCAAGAGAGATGAGCAAGGTTATGCATCTTTATTCGTCTCTTTGAAACACTATATATTAAGTTTGTTAAAGTTATGTTCATTAGTATCTGTAATCAGAGATTGCTCATGTAGTTTTCAATCATATGAATACCCTTCTATTTATATTTGAATATGTTAGTTGATATGCTTATTAACTAATCTCAACACCCTCAACAAAACGAAAACTAATCTTGATGGCCATTGTTACAGCCCGCTGAAGGACAAATCATAATTGAGCAGGTTGGAGTTGATGCGGTAGTTGAGAAGAGGATAGCTGAAAACATAGAGCTTGCCAGAAAGGTAAGGAATGACTTTCTTCATCATTTATCTGTACTTTATTGTTAGTTGATATACTTTATTGTTAAGACAATCATCTTGGAATATATGAGTATTACATGCATGTATGAAGGTTTAAATGCTTGCATGCTTCAATCCTAATATTATTGCTGGTTCATGGCTGTTTTCTTATTGATGAATTTCATAGAAGAGGACTTCTATTTATAAGCAGGCTCACTTTTGGTGATAGATCTTGTACTTTCTCCATAAACATTAGACATACGCCTTGTAATTTCACATGGTAGTTAATCATTCTTTAAAGCTATAGGTAAGATAATCATGTCAAAAAGGAAAGGTAAAAAAGACTAAGCTAATTAACCATCAGCTGACTTTCTTTGTGTTGATTCCTGAAAGTTTTATGATTGTTCAGGTTAGTGAAACATATACTGAGGAAGGTCATCACGATGATGTGGCTGATCCTACTTCTAGCATTGAAATTAATCAAGATAGGATGTCAAACGTTTATTTAACTCCAAGGAAACATGTATTAGAGTACCATGATGGGACGTCCGAAACTGCAGAAAGGGCTCATTCAGCAGTTGGAATCGTGAATGATAAGAATGCAATCAATGACTTTGTTTCTGAAAATATTGTGCTTTCAAGACCTTTGCCAGGGTTAGACAACTCAAGGATAAGCGATGAAATTGTAACAGTTCCTCTGGATGAGATTCAAATCGATGAGGATGATTCCTTGGAAGCACAAAATGATGATAAACCAGAGAGCATTCCTTTGTCAGATGCTCCGCTTATCGGGGCACCTTTCCGCTTGATTTCTTTTGTTGCCAAATATGTTAGTGGTGCTGATTTGGTGAACCAAAAAAGTTCCGGATCTCACCGCTGAGCTCTTTGACAGTTTTTGTTGCCTCTATAGTTATTATTGCAATAGAATAGTTTCATAGCATGGAAAAGTTCTATCCCGTTCCAAGCTGAAGTGTTTGAGGTGGATTTTTTTTACACGAGAGTTCTCTCTCTCCCTCCCGATATCTTGGATTCTTCCATTTACAAATACATGTAACATTACTTGAGAACTAAACATTGGTCAATCAGACTGGACGTTTGTCTTTTGCGCCTCACTTCATATATCTTCTCATTTCGTTCGAGTTTATTTAATAAAACATCGTCTGGTATTTGTCATTTGATGGAGGAGTATTGATTAATCAACCTATTTTATTAGATACTGATACAAGGATGTCTTGCTTGTTCATTCATCGGTATTCATCTATTTGCCTTGCCTGGAAATTTATGTTACTGGCTTACTATAAGCCGGTTGCTAACTGCTCATTAAACCTCAAATGTGATGGGTCTTTGTATATCCATGGAAAGTCTGGTGGGTGTTTTCAAATGTCTCTTTTTTTGTCGAGAAATCTTCCTTTTTTAGATCATATAAACATATTGACTTGAGCATAGAGTTGCGTTAGTTTAAAAGTATTAGTAGATATGATATTTATTATCTAAATTTTCTTCTTTATCTTAGAATCAATTCTTTTACATCTGTGTAAGAGTTTGTATGAATAAAAATATAGATGAATAATCTCCTCCAATCTAACTTCAAGTTTTTTTATCTTGTGGATTTCGATGGATTGCAAAGAACTTTAATGGCTTTCAAAATAATTATTTTTTTCTTATCAATTTGAAATAGACGATATATAAATTAATGTTAGTGAATTTTAAGATTTTTAGTGGATTTCAAAATTATTTATTCGTCATTGGTCTCGCTCTCATCGCCATTAGTCCACTCGTTTATGACCATTTCACAATCCCATTGACTTGAGTGGTATCCTTCTGCATTGCATTCTCATCTCAAGTGAGTTACACTTCCATATACCATCCAAACAACGAAAGAAGAGTTTAATGTTAGACAGAGTCATGTTAATTTAAGAAGTTCTAATTCTTTGTTATGTTTAAGATGACTTAAACTTGTTATTTTTAGATTTCTGGAATCAAACTTAATTTGTAAAATTTTATGAAAGAGTTTCATCTTTATGAAAAGATTTTAAGTAAATATTTTCTTTCAATTAGATTTCGTGTCCTTTTATCACGATTCCGAAAATAGAATACATTCCAAAACAATTAAAATAGAATACTTGCAAATTGATATCATTAACAAATTTCAAAATTGTCGATGGATTTCGAGATTATTTGTTTTTTCCCGTCTACGTCCATAGAGTCATATATCCATGCAACTAATTATTTTTCTTTACTGATTAGTTTTAATGGCTGAAATCCTCAAATCCAGTTTTATCCTCCACGTTAAGAGAAATATTTTCCATAAATGAACATGATGATACATTGTAAGTTCAGTTATTACACATGACAAGCTGTTCCATTTGCCATCAACCTTACTGCACTCAGAAACATGAGTCTCTGAGAGTGCTCTTTTGAACTAAACCTTTACTTGGTTCACTCTTGCAAACCACCTGCAACATAATAAGGTGGTTCTGATTTCTGATACTCTCATGGTGTCTGGAAGTTGGAGTCCCTGTGCTTGTCCTCAGATGAAGGACGGCTCTCGGAGCCGAGCTGCCGGACATCTTCGATCATCCTGATCACCTCATCCATTCTTGGTCGTTGCTCTGGAGACTTTGAGACACAAACCATTCCAATTTGAAGCATCTGGACCATCTCTTCTTCAATGTTCTGAGATCCTATGAGCTCTGCATCAAAGACTTCGGCAGTCCACTCCTCTCGGACTACTGAGTGCACCCACCTCGGCAGATCCACTACATCGTCCCGGCCCTGAGACTGGAATGGAGCTTTGCCAGTAAGCATCTCGAGGAGGAGCACCCCGAAGCTAAAGACGTCCGACTGCTGAGTGATCTTTCTGGTCTCGATGGTTTCAGGTGCACGGTAGCCTACCACGACCCATGAGGGGTTTGCCGGAGGTGTCATTATCGCGGCGAGGCCATAATCGGAGAGCAGGGGGACGAGATCTTGGCCGAGGAAAATGTTAGATGATTTGATGTTGCCATGAGAGAACTTTGCACCACCTGCAGAGTGGATGTGCCCAATGGCATATGCTGTTCCCAGTATGATCTTGACTCTGGAATCCCAGTCCAAACGAGTGTTATCAGCACTTCTGTTCCCTGTTCATCAAGTTTCAGGTCATACAAGAAAAGCCTATCAGCCATTGCTACTTGCACAGGTAAAAGATTAATTCTTCTCGGCAATTATTCATTCTGACTGTTCCAATAAATCTATTGTAAAGCTAAAAAAGAAATAGAAAATGGTTATATTCCAGTAGGGATTCTTAGCCTGAGATGTTTCATTTGAGAAAGTTGTTGCTATTTTAGATCTGTTACTACTGAATAAGTTTCAAAATTATTTGCTGTAGACAATAAGCAAAGGAATGTTGTATTATCTGAGCTACCCTAAAATATTTCTCTTGAAAATTCCCATAAGAGTAGGAGTCAATTATCATAATAGCTTTTGTTAGAACTTAGAAGCTCGACTATCTACACCGGGTTTAGGTTTGCTTCTCATAAGTATCACTACCATTTCATATATGAGATGTAAAAGCGATAAGAAACTACCATCATGATGATCGCTTCACTCGCACTTGAAATGAGCTCAGATATGGGATTGTTACAGCATAATGTTACATGGAAATAGATGCTATGACTACCAAAAGAAAAAAGAAAAGTTTTTTTTTTTTGAGAGAAGGAAGGATGACTACTAGGTTAGGTAGTCATCCATATTGTATTAGATCTATAGAAAAAAGAAAAGTTGAATATTCAGAATCAGAGAATGTATGCATACCATGCAAGAGAGCTGAGAAGCTGCATGTTGGAATGTAGTCATAAACCACAAGCTTCTCATCCTTGGAGTAGTAATATGCGCTAAGAGAAACAAGATTCGGATGCTGTCCAACTTTCCCAATTATCTCCATTTGTTGTTCAAATTCTTTCTTTCCCACCACCACCTCCTTCAACCTCTTGACCACTACTGTAGCACCATCTTCGAGAGAAGCTCTGTATGCAGTTCCATAACTGCCTTTGCCAAGAACTTCAGCAGAGGCGCGGAGCAGATCTTCCAAATCAAAGTTATGGGTGCAACCCTCAAAGAAGACCAACTTATTCCTCTCAGCAGCTTGAGCTCCACTACTGTATTCCATCTTCGGCTTTTCCCCTCTTCCAACACTCAAAGCTTTCTCTTTCACATCTCCTCGGTCTCTTTCAGCTTCCCTCTTCAAAAAGCATACAAAGACAATACTCACAAAAAGCAGCAGTAAGGCTAGTGCACCAGCAGCAATTGCAATTATCAACCCTGTTTTTGCCTTCTTTTTCTCATGCTTCTTAGAGGATGCTGATCGAGGTGATGGAGAAGGAGAAAATGGCGAAGGTGAAGGAAGAACTGCAGAGCATTGAGTCAGAGGAAGGCCACAAAGCTGAGGATTTCCAAGGAATGAGCTCATAGGAAACTTCTGGAGGGAAAATGGGATGGAACCATTTAAATTATTGTTGCTTAAATTCAGATGTTTCAATCTTGGGAGTTTGAGATCAGATATTGGTCCAGAGATGAAGTTATTTTGTAGGTTCAAAGTAGAAAGTTGGGAGAGATTCTGAAAAGCAGTAGGAATCTTTCCACTCAAGAAGTTATAGGATAGATCAAGTGAGATGAGAATGGAAGGGAGTGAACCCTGTATAGATCCAGAGAAGTTATTGTGTTGAAGATAGAGATACTGGAGGGAAGGAAGTGACAAGATATCAGATGGAATGTTTCCAGATAAGCTATTAGATCGAAGGCTTAATATACGTAAATGATTGAGCTTTCCAAGTGTGTTTGCAGGAATTGGACCATGAAGTCCAATTCCTGGTAGCCGGAGGGCATGCACACGAGTCTGGTCCTTTGCACAAGTGACACCAATCCAAGTCGAACATATCGGAATATTGACATTCCAGTTAAGTTTTCGGCTATGATGAATTCCTTTGGCAAAGGCAATAAGGACTTCTTTATCTGAATTTATGTCAGCAATGGCTGCACTAAGAATGGAAAGCAGAACGAATAATGTCGAAAGATAAAGAAAAGTGAAAGGAATCCTTAGGAGAGCCATGTCTAGATTTTTGGATTCAGAACTGGCTGATAACTTCAATTCCTTTGATTCCTTGCCTGCTACAGGAAGAGAGAAAACAGGTAAGATTGTGTTTAAGCTTTAGAAACAAAGAAAAAACTGGACAATTCTGCATTTTCTTCCGGAAAGTGGTGATCCAAAATATGTCACATGCACACAGGTCCACTGTAACTTCACCTGATATGCTGATCTTAGATAGGCCAACATGATGCTTCAGGAGTACATCATTTCAAATAGTGCAAGAGTTGAACCATCATTTTAAGATTCTTCGTCTGCTAGTCCCTGGTTTGGATTAGAGCTGTTGTGCTGAAGCCAAATTGTCAGATTATGACCTAACAATCCATCCATCCACTTGTTTGGGCAGTAAAAGAGTACTAGTTTCAGGAAGTGGGATACCAAAGCATTTGCTTGGAGTGGAACATTTAGGAAAGGTGAAGTCCTACTTTCACTATTATATTGTTGTCTACCTAGGGACCCCATTTCAGACAATCACTTTCTCAATGTAGCACTTCAGAAAAGACATGATTCTCCATGCCATTATTTCTCTTTACTCCCCTTCCAAACTTGTTTAGGTGTTTGTAAATCCAAAAGCACAAACATGCTGAAAAATTCCTAAAAAAAACATACTAATGCTTGAAGAGCTTCGATCACAAAATTACCACAAAGTGAACAAACCACTGAGAAATCACAAGTGCAGTATATTGATAAGCTAATGCACTTCCAGTTTTTGTTGTTTTCTTAAGCAAAGAGAGAGAGAGTAAAAGATGATCTATTTTATCTCATACTGTAACAAAATAACTGAAACGAAATAAAAGTTAAAGAGAAGATATAAAGTGCAGTAATGCCAGCCATAAGAAAGAAAAAGCCAAAGGACCCAGCAATGAGAAAGAAAGCAACTGCTCACCATTACTTTTTTTTATCTTTTGATCGAAAGATCACCGTTACTTTACTTAAAGAAGAACACCTCAATGTTTCCCCCTTACATCTACTTTCTTATACTTAAATAGTTTCATTTTACAAACAATGTTTGCATGTAACCATAAAAAAATATTTGCAACAAAGAAAGATTATGATCCCGAAAAGCAAAAGACAAAAGAAAGAGGACACAGTTTTCAGCCCTTAATTCACGCTTCCAGAAGACAAAAGGAAAAAAAATTACTTTCCTTGATCAATTTCACAAGCCCATCTCTCTCAATTCCATGTTTAGCTCAAAGGAAAAAGGAACACTCATCACTTTGGAGGTTGGAACTGGAATCAGATCCCAACAAGGAAAAAAGAAGCGATCAACGCTGTAAAAAAGTAGAAGAGCGTAACTTATTGTGCAGAGAAGAAAAAGGAAGTCACCTTAAATCGCCACAATTCTCCTGCAAACAACCTCCATTGATGCCTGTAACTCCTGAAACGAGAGAAGTCGTGTTAAAAATGGAACCTTTACCTGAAGGGAAGCAAGAACATGATGCGTTTATCACATTACTCGGAAAGGGAGACTACGTTTAAGCTTCAAATTCCTCTGCAAACACTGTCCTGGAAGCAAATGATGCGACGTCGTGATGAACTCTAAGAACGCAGAAAAAAAAAAGCATCCAAGGAAAGAAAGCAAGCAGCTTTCTGAATCAAAACCCAAACATTGCTCAAGAGGAAGCGATCGCTGCAGGTGAGAAAGCTCGCACACTCTGCTCCCAGAGCTACGAATCCGCCGGTGGAGCTCGAGTTCGAGTGGTTGCTCCACTTCGGAGTACTCTGCTGCACTGTGAGTGAGTACTGAGTAGTTGTTGCTCCACGCAGAAGAAAGCATTTAAAGCGTGGCCCTGATGACCCGGGTCACTACCACGACAAGGGGCACGCGAAGGCAATCAACGGACATGATGAGGTGGTCCGTTTCTGATGGGTTGATCACGGCCGTCGGTTTCTGATGCAGAAACAATAAAGTCAGATGGACATATTTATTGGATTTGATGAATGTTAGAAAGGAAGTCTGTGAGGCTACTCCAAGAATCTCTTGGTGTCACTGGTCAGAAAATATTTTGGACCCATTTACTTCTTACAAGAATCTGATGTAAAGTAGTATGATATTTATAGTGGATTTAATGATGGTGTACCCGGATACACTATTTATCCTGTCTAACAAGTCATTGGATCTGAGATTTATAATAGATTTTATTTAAGATTATTATTCTTTATTTATTTTTTCAACCGTAGATCTCATATCTAAAGATTTGTTAGATAGAGTATATAATGTACCCGGGCACACCATCATTAAATCCTTCAGGGGGCGTTTGGTATGAGGTAATCCAAATAAATTACCGGCTATTTAATTTAAAATTCACAGGGCCCACTATATTACCACGTTTGGCTGCAACAGATTACCGGTGATTTTTACTTCTCTGGTAATCTAAATTACCACCTCATTGGTAATTAAGATAGCACCCATGGGAGGTATCTTTCCAGATTACCAACAAGATGATATGTCTTTTGACAAAATTATCCCTTCATCCGAACTTTAAAAATATTTATATTTTATTATAAAATAATAGTGTTCAACGTAATCTCTAACTTTTTTTAATTATTTTACAAATGGTTGATAATATAAACTCATATTTTGATCTAACTCACTTTTTTATTTATATTTCTATTTATTTTAATTCAATAATTTTGGAGGGTATTTTAGTAATTTTTTGTTTCATAATTTAAATTATAATTTGTGTTTTTACTACTTACCAAACGCTATGTATAATATTACCGATAATTTATAAAATGGTAATCTATTTTAGTGATGATCTAAATTACCGGTTAATAAAAATAGGGAATGCGTCAAACGGCCCCCTAGAGATATGTTGCTGCTACATTAGGATTATAAAAAAAAGTTAATTCCTTACAAAACAGAAAACATTGAAAACTCAAGCAAAATAGTACAAGTATATAATTTTTTAGAAATTGCTTCAAAGATATCCTCCATCCATAGTAATACCAGAACAAAATAAAGGAAAAATAAATAATAGTTATGTATATCTTTTATTGCACAATATTATTAATTTAGAACAAATTTATATGATAAATATAATCTATATTTTTAATAGAAATTGAACTCGACAGATATAATTTTCTCAAATAAAAATATTGATATCAAACACATCACATGCACAATATGATCCAAAATTTCACTCAGAAAAATTAAATCTTGTTGCTTGATCTTGATCAATATAAAACCTAATACTTTTTTTACATTGTTAAAAAAAATTATATCACATTCCAACAATTAAAAAATTCTTATCATTACATCCAAATAATAGAGCAAAAAGTCTTCATTCTACCACATCTAAATGATATGTTATGTGCATATTATAAATCAAAATATAAGAATAAATTGTTCATTACAACAAAGGCCACAACAAAAGGTTTCATTTTCTCTTTCACCATTGGCTTGTGGATAGTAAAAGAATCAAGATTCAACTTTTTCATAACTTATTTATCCCAAAATGAATAAAGACTATTCATTACTAAAAGATCCTCTAAAAGATAACAAATAAAATGATGTTAACACTCTTGCAAGCATATGTGCATTTAAAAAATATCATATTTCATAATTATGATAAGAAAGTAAATTAACATATAAAGTTAATATATCAAATTAAGATAGTAATAAAATGTTGATGGATGAATATAGAGCCAAATTTAAGTCTATAATATTCATCGCCCTTGCCTCCATAACTCGATTCTTCACATCATCTAAGCTCGAATTTATTCTATTGGTTCTTCTCGGACAAGGCTTTATTGTTGTTGTTGATTCTTCCCGGACAAATGCTTTTATTCTGACCTTCATTTTTGTACTTTTTTCATCAATTCAAAATTTGAATGATCACGCCTTATAGAGCTAGAGCATTTTCTTTTCTTTGAACTTGTTGGGATATCTTTTCTGATGATCTGAACAACACAGAAACCTTGCTTCTGCGATGCTTCCCAACAATTGAGTCATCAAGGTTGCTCGCCTTGGATAGAAGCCTAACTCCAGAGGAGAACAAAAAAGCCATATTCAGCATGGCACCCTACAAGTCGCCAGGTCCAGATGACTATCAAGATGTATTCTATCAGCATAATTGCCACCTTGTCGGGAAATCGGTCATTGGGCATGCAATAAAAGTTTTCAACCACAAAGAACCAATTGATGCTATCAATGATACCATTCTTATCTTGATCCCGAAGAAGGAGGACCCTGAATTGCTAAACGATTTCAGACCTATCAATCTCTGCAATATTTCCTATAAACTTATTTATAAAAAAAATCTCCCTCCAACTGCAAAACTTAATGGCAGCTCTCATCGGTCCATATCAAGCGAGCTTCACCTAGGGATAGTCCATCCATGATAATGTGATAATAGCCTAGGAGATGGTACACACAATGAATATGATGCGCGGTCGCTCACAATTCCTCTCTATCAAAGTGGATTAGAGAAAGCGTTTGATCGTCTAAAATGGGACTTCATTGCAGACACACTCGAGGCAGTAGGCGTCCTTGAAAATAAAGCCGCCTGATCCTATCATGTGTCTCCTAGGTGTCTATGCAAGTTTTATGGAATGGAAACAAAATAGAAGCCTTCAAGACCTCCAAGGGAATCCAACAGGGATGTCCACTCTCCCTGTATTTGTTTGTACTTTGTATTGAGTGTCTATCACACTTGATTCAGGAAGCAGTAAATGAGTGCACATGGACAAGAATGAAAGCATGAACTAATGGTCCTTCCATCACACACTTGTTCTTTGCTGACGACATTTTAATTTTTGTCGAAGCATCAACTCACCAACTGCAAACAGTCCTAAGCATCTTAAACTCCTTTTCAGTAGCTTGCGGACATCGCATTAACCATCAGAAGACATCAATTTTCTTCTCTAAGTCAGCCCCAACTGAAAAAAGAGAACAATTGCTGCAGCTTTGTAGGTTCAAAGAGGTTAACTCTCTAGGCAAATATCTGGGGGCTCCAATTATACATGGAAGACTTCACAAAGCACATTTTTCAGGGCTTAACTAAGAAACCTATATTGAGAATTTGTGGCTAGGCAGCTAAGACACTCTTTATGGCCGACCGCACCATCCTTGTGCAATCCTCACTACAAGCCATCCCCTCACACCTAATGCATACAATGAAACTTCCCAAAGGCATCATCGCTGACATTGAGAAGCTACAATGAGCCTTCCTGGGGCCACCCAATGACCATGCGGAAACTCCACTTAATAGCATGGCAAACTATTACTCAACCAAGAGACCGAGGTGGACTTGGCCTACGCAATCTAGAAGCACTAAATCTCAACACCATGGCAAAGTTGGGATGGGGCCTATGTAATTCACCAAAATGCATCATGGACCAAAGTCCTTTGAGGCAAATATGAATCCCGCATCGGCCTTGGATTTCAACTACAACACAACAATGACGATTCTTGGCTTTTGAAAGGCATCCAAGAGGCTTGGAATAAAGTATCCTCTCGCTCCCACTAGTCATTAGAAAAATGGCAACTCAACTTATTTTTGGTCTGAAACATGGTCCAAATCTCTCGGCACCCTTACAAAGAACATTATTTTCGCAATTGGAAGCATTGCTGCAATATCAATAGTAGCGTCAATGGTAACTAATGAGGGATCATGGAACTGGGACGTCATCCTCCCACATATTCAAGAGCAAGATGCAACCACCCTTGCACTGATTCAACCACTGATGCATGCATTTTCCAACATATTTTAGGACTTGATTAGGCGTTATTTTAAGTCATTCTGTCAATGCATGCATCTAATTTCTATTTTATTTGTTTATATTCTTCCAAGTCCGAAATCTACTCTTGTTTGGTGTATTTTGTAGGAAATCATATGGAAAGGTGGAAGAAGGATCAACAATTAATTGCATCGCAAATAGACGTATTCGGGAGGAAGAAAACAATAATATTCAGCCATCACGGGCCGTGACCTAATGTTACGGGCCGTGATGCGTCAAGGAGCAGCAGCGCGGATTTCCCAACTCATTCGTTACGGGCCATGACAGAGTGTCACGGGTCGTTACCTTGACTATCACGACCGCAAAGAGTACATCACGACCTAATGC
>LTAE01004078.1:0-34155 GCA_001647135.1 Pontederia paniculata | reverse complement strand
TGTTAAACTTCATATTAATATTTTGTCATTCTACTTTATGTTTTGGATTGAGTTGTGTTTACTAATAAGTTGTTTAAGTGATGAAAAGATAGGTGGAATGAACACTTAAAACTTTCAATGATTCGATGCATCATAATTTAAGAAGTTTCAAAGTTGGATGGATCAACTATCAAGGTCGGTTGAACCTAGCAAAGGTCGGTCGACCGACCATATACTCACAACATGCTAATCAAAGTTCAACAAGATTTTTGAAGATGTTATCGAGAGATCTGGATCGAGTCATAAATACAAAAGTTGTAGGCATTTTTGTTAGCTTTCCAAAGGATTAAGAATCATACAAATCGGACATCGGTGCAGAGACTTATGAGCAAAACAATACAAGTTTATCAATCTGACTCAGGAGAAGCGGTCGACTGGTATCCTGAACCGGTCGACCGGTCCAATGCATTCTGCAAGATATATGATAAAATTTCATAGTGGTCGGCCGGTACAGAGGAGCGGTCGACCGCTGCAACTCTAACGACTATATTTTGACAGAGCGGTCGACCGGTATAGAGGAGCGGTCAACCGGTACAACTCCAACAACTATATTTTGGCAGAACGATCGACCAGTGGCGAGCTGAAAAGTTCCAAAAGCTAGTTTTCTTGTGTCAAATCAAAGGGAAAATGTATGCAACAACCATAATGAAGACAATAGACTATAAGAGAGTGTTTTTGAGGTTATAACAGAGGTAATTAAGGGGAAATCATATTGCAAACTTCCTATAGCACAAAAAGAGTACGTTGAGCAAAAACTTGCAAATCTCTTCTCCCTTTCTCTTGTTCTTAAGTGTTTTCATCTTGTAAAAGAGAGAATGAGTGAGAAGCTTTATTTGTATTATTGTGAGATGTTTAGGTCCATTGTAAGAGAGGTTTACACATAGCCTCTTGAGCGAAAAAAAGTGTGATCTTGTGAGCTTCCTTGTAGAAGATGTTTCGTCTACCTCTTGAAGCGAAGAAACGACGTGTTTGGTGTAATTTGGTCTTCCTTGCCCTATGAAGGAAAGTTAGTGGATCTCCGACGAGAATTCGGAGCGGGGACATAGGCCAAGTTGGGGCTGAACCTCGTCAACAATTTCTTTGTTTTGAGTTTACATTTCTCTCTTACTCGCTTTGCTTATTATCTTGCATTCTCACTTTATATCACTATTGTGCTTATTCACGACATAGGGTTTTTAGATTTTGAGCTTTGCAATAAATCGATTTTGAACTTTCGCGTTTATTTTGTAAAATCAGTTTAAAGATTTTATTATACCAATTCACCCCCCTCTTGGTGCCAAGTGATCATACAATGTTGACCCAAATGATGGGCACACTGCTATCAAAATTCTCCATACAGGAGGAGTACATTCAAAATATGGAGAATAAAATTTTCAGAGATGAAACAACGCAATACATCAGTTGATGATGTCATTAAATCATCGACAAAGTCAATGGTCAAGTTGGAAGATATGTTTGGTCAAGTTATCTATACAATTCAATAGAAATTTTCCTTGCATGACCAATTGATCACCAATTTGGAGGCTCAAATGACCAAATTACAAAATCACGATAAAGCTATTGATGATCTCCCTCCTCTGAAGCCATCTGAGATCCAAGACAAGTTTGATATAGTGCAGGCCAAAATTCAGGCATTAGAGAAGCAAGTCACTGATTTATCTTCCCAATCGTCCAAATCTTCAGAGGCAAGCAACATGGAGAATGCAAGAAACATTGTATGTCCATGTCACCATTAGTATTCTTATAGAAGATGTGGAGACCACAAAGATTTTATCAGCCAATGACATGGACTATTGAGTGGCGTGTGAAGGAGATAAGTGAATACATCATGGAGAATGGATAAGTTTGAAGGAGGAGCTCGCTTTTGCAAAGTAAAAAAACCACATGTAATTCATCTCCGAATTCACAACTACAAAAGGAGAGGAGCACACCACACAGACCATTGGCATCATCATCTACATCAACACCAACCTCAACCAAGCACTGACGACCAAAGAGCCCAACTCCAAATTAGCAAGAGGAGAATTTGAAAAGTCAAGATAAGGACAAAGCGAAGATTACCATAGTAGGTTACCAGAAGTTGGAGACGATTGTGAGCATATTCACTAATACTCCCCTCATTTTCAAAATCACAAATAAATTGGAGGCGCCAAATCTGTGATGTTAAATAATGACGCTTGTTGGGAGGCAACCCAATTATCATATTTTTAGTTTTCTTTTTAGTTTTTATTTGGTCAGGTCATTTCTTTTAGGATGATTATTCTCTCACAGAACTTCTTCAACTCTATTTTATACAGATCCTAGGTGAAGAAAGGAGTCTAGCGCAATTCTAAAACATATGGAGGATAAAGTTATTGGAGTCTTGAGAAAAATTTATTTCAATAATTGCTAGCCATCTACAGCAAAGTCACATGTGCCAATCGTGCTCTTGTTACAATTCATTGACATCATATAACTTGGGAGATAAGATTTAAATTCTGAAGTGGCTGGAATGAATCAGATCTGAAATTGGACTTGAAATGAAGCTCGAAGAGAAAATTCAGCACAAGCCAATACGAGCTGAGTCAGGAACAACAGGACCCACATCCCCACAGAAATAGGCTGCGTCAGAATGTGAATGCCGTCATCGCCCTTTTACTTGCCCGCTCCCCTCTTCTCCGGCTGCATCTCTTTCACCTGCAGCCCGCCTCTAGGGCCCTTTCTCCTTTGACGAACTGCCTATCGTAGCTTCATGCGCCCACGCCATCAGATCCGACACGGCTTTCTTTTTCAGCCGCCACCGGGTGTGACCTTAGCTGATGCCGCAAGCACCTTTAATGCGACCTGCGGTGCCGTGCCCCTTCAACACTGGCGAGTCAACGCTCACGTCCTGCTGCCTTCGCGTCCGCATCCTCCTGCATCAAACCACATTCACGCTTGACACCATCACGTCACAAGCAACGTCAGCCTTGTTTCTCTCGACAACCTCTCTCTCATCATGCGGGTTGTGTTGTCAACAAGCGCGGACCGTTTTCCCTTCTCCCAGACGCGGCATGTTTTTCCTCATCAGCGCGGCCCATTTTTATTTATCAGCATGCCTCCCCGAATGAAGCTCCCCTACGCGGAGGAGTCATTGAGGACCATGCTTGGGCACATATACCAGATCAATTTTCATCTCAAAGCTAGCTGAGTTGCACACAAGACTGGACTGCCATGGATGCCATCGAATTAGGTTGTATCTTTCCTCTTCATGCATTTTCTCATTTTTGCATCTTGTTATCATGTTTGTTATTCCCAAAGCTTCTCAACACTGAGGACAATGTTGAGTTTGAGCTTGGGGGAGATTGCATTTCATGCATCATGTTTGGTTACCTATCTTGCATTGCATAAAATATTCATTTTAGTTTCTTTTTATTGCATTGAAATCCATAAAAAATGCAAAATAAAAAAAAATGTGTCAAAACTTCTCTCATTCTTACAACTAAGTATTTTCTTGTGATAACTTAAGATACCTTGTCAACCTATAAAATTCAATTGCTATTATTTTTATCGACTACCACCTTAGTATATAGTATTGGAAATCTAGAAAGTTTCCAAGTAGAAATATGAACTTAGTACTATATTTTTTTTTCAGCTAGCTTTTATTTTATTTAGTCTTGAGTATAGTTGCATTTTTATTGAACACATTTAAGTAATTGTTGAGCTTATGTATATTTGAAAAAGAAGTTTGAAAATAGAAGTAAGAAACTATTTGAAATTAAAAAAAAATAATAAAGTTTTTTAGGAGGTATAAAGGTGTTATTTGGAACCTTCGTGTATCCACGTTATTAGATCCGTATGGGATTCTTGCCTAGCGACCTAAGATCAACTAGTCTAGGATTCACTGATTGAAAATCCACTACATGAACCACATTGTGTAGGGGTGGAAATAAGCCAGGCCGTTCGTGAGCCACCTGTGGCCCGACCTATTTTTGGCCTGGCTCGACCTAGCCTATTATCGAAATAAGCCAGATTTAAAATATTAGAAAGCCTATCTACTTAAACAGGCTTAGCCTATTTATGTAAGGCCTGTCCTTATAACTTATGAGGCCAAAATTTAAACTAATAATATAACTATTAGTCTATTATATATTAAGAGTGGATAGAATGTGCTATGTTATAGATGAAGAAAAGTGTAATTGAGAAGACATATATTTGAGAACCTTTATTATTTGCATATTGGATTAAACACCAAGTTTTGTTTATGATTTTGTATTTTTAGATTAAAATTGGATCATGACTACGTTCTTTCTAATATTTTGTTATTGTTTGTCATAGACGCTTTGTTTTCGTTGAAGCTACTAATTTATTTTTATCTTATGGATCTTTTATTGTTTATAGATGTTGAATTAAACTATAAATTTATTTATGATTTTGCATTTTAAAATTAAAACTTGATCATGAGATGTTTTTTTATGCCTTTTATTATTTTGTTATTTGTTGTTGTCGAAACTACGAATTTATTTTAATTACATATTTACATGACAAGACATTTTTTATGATATATATTGTTGTTATAGTTAATCTCTTAATTTTTATAGTAAGAAACAAGATTTATTAATTAGTTATAATTAGAAAAATTAATTTATTAGTTTGGCCTAATAGGCTAATAAGCTAGGACAGGCCTCTTAAATTTATCAAATAAGCCAAGTCAAACTTAATTGTTTGGCCTATCATAGGCTATAAGACAGACTTAAATCTTCTAATTTTGTAATAGGCCTAGCCTGTTTAGGTGAAAGTGTGACTTGGCCTGGCTTGTGTCCAAACCTAACCTTGTGCAATATGGATAAGCATTTGACTATTCAAATCACATCGTGAGTTCGAAATCTTCACTTCAAAACTAGGGTTTGTTCGGGCAAGTAAAGTCGAGCTGTGACCTAACACCTGTCGCTCTAAGGCCATCTGGTCTAGGAATCGTCAGTTGAATGCCCGCTACACGGACATCCCTGTGCACCCGTATTTGGAGACTAGAACTTAGACAAAAAATGATGAAAATGGGAAGTTTAAAAAAAATATTCTAAACTCAATTATTACTTGTGTTTTCAACATTAATGCTATTATACGATTGACTCTATTTTTATCTTTTATATATCTAGAATAGAAATGTTTAAATGTGTCTGAATTCAGAATTTCTAAAAGGCCGGAATTTCTAGGTCTGAGGATAGATACTCTAGCGATGATCATGTAAAAGAATAGTAAAAGAAAAGTATTGGTTGGTGGGGTGGAAGCCATGATAGATCCTTTTAGGTTCCTGAGCTTTGTCTTAAGTTGTAGCTTAAGGACAAGAAAATATTTGAGCTTGAGGGAATTTGATGTAAGCAAAAATATACATATTTCATACATCTCATTTAGGACATTTTTTTGTAGTTTTGGTCATTGCATGAATTGATTTTTATGTTTATTTCTTTATATTTTTTTGAGACATTGTTCTACCCTAGTTCGATATTTATTTTGTAGACTATACACTTTTTTAGGCAAAGGAGCAACTAAAAGAAGCTACACGTAATTTAAAGTCAAATTCAAGTCAAAAGATGATGGGATGTAGTGATAATGCATGATTCCTACTTCAACTAGGAGTTGATTATTTTGAAGATGCACAATTAAAAGGATTTCTAACATTTTCTATTTCAAAAAGTAATTAGTTCATTTGAGGAAATTCAATTGAAGAAGGACTTCCAACTTTTTCTATTCCAACTAGGAATGATTCTTTTGAAGAATTTGACTAGAAAAAAGAGCCGAAACTTCTTGGAAAAGACTTCTGATCATTATACAACTCCTTGAAAACTATTAGAGACATATTTCTAATTAAAACTTAAGAGAGTTTTGAAGTTCAAAAATTCAGCCCAAAAGAGAGCTACGTATTTGAAGGCAAAACATTACCGTCACAAAATTTAGTTTTGAATCAATTTAACTTTTATTCCAAGAGATAACTGTGGGGAAATAAGACTAAATGTTGACCAGTTTATCTGTCTATCACCTTTTATTTTCTTTTTTTTCTTCTTTTCTATCTTTTCCTATTTCATCTTTTCTTTTTTTTTAATTCATTAAAAATCTTTTATGCGGATTTCAAGATAAACTTTTGGTATATAAAATTCATCAGTCCTTGTGGGTTCGACATCTTTCTCACTTCTTTTTTACTTGTACGATCAATATACTTGCTGAAGTTTTTCGTGTGATGTTTTTTGCATCAAGTTTTTGGTGCCGTTATCGGGACTGTTTGAATAACGAAAAATATCTACACAGAAAACTTCAGCAAGTATACTGATCGTACAAGTAATAAAGAAGTGAGAAAGATGTCAAACACTCAAGGACTGATGAATTTTATATACTGAAACTTTACCTTGAAATCCACATAAAATATTTTTAATGAATTAAGAAAAAGAAAAGAAAAGATGACATAGAGAAAGATAGAAAAGAGCAAAAAGAAAATAAAAGGTGATAGACAGATAAATAATCAGGATTTAGACTTATTTCTCCATAATTATCTCTTAAAATAAAACTTAAATTTATTTATATCTAAATTCTATGAGGTAGAGTTGTGTCAAAGATATGTTTCGAAACCAGATAACCTAACTACCTTAATTTAATATTAACTAAATAAAGTTCAAACCAAATTAATCCCAAGTTAAACTAAATTATGATGCAATAAACAATAAACTTTAAATTGTTAAACATTTCTCGAGTGATTAACAATCCACCCTTCACAAATTCTGAACCAAATATATGTGAAATGGACTTGCAAACATGATTTTGGAAAAATGACCGAGGATAAAAGAAAATGGTCCGCGTTCCTTAACCGTGTCGGGACGCAACTTCAAAACAACTGAAACCACCTAACGAAACGATTGGAAAACGAGACAGGAAATGGACCGTGTCCTCTCGGAGCAGAGACCATTTTATGGCGTACACATTAAAATATTTAATAAATCCGAAATCAGATGTAGTGAATTCTTGTTAGTAGTATCTCTCGATTAAAACCAACTAAAATACTCAATTAAACAACAAAACCGGAATATGATACAAGTTCACAAATTTTAGAATAAAAATAAGAAAAGAAAATAATATCAATGATAACGAAGGTTCAAAATAGTATATCCCTTAAACTTTAGAATAATATCAAGCCTAATAACTGAGATGAAAAGACAAAAAAAATCCTTTCAGAGTATCACCGTCTTTTTGTCTTCAAGATGAATGCTAGGCTTCTCTTCCTAAGGTCGGCTTCACATCTCTTGAAACTCATGCACAAAATATGAGGAAAATTTTGTGTTTGATCCTTGTTCTTTTCATGTCTATTTATATGATAGAATCAATCTCCAAGGAGTCTCCAAGTCTTCCACAAAGTTGAGATATTTTCAAATTATTTCCAGGTCAAAATAAGAAGGAATTTAATTTTTTAATTAAATTTGTAACTCTCCTCTAGGCTGAAATTTAAAGCATAAAAAATCTTCCGAATCTTCTCCAATATGATTCTTTTTTATCCCCAAAGAGTTAGAATAAGATAGGAGTCCTTTTCCAAATTATATTAGGGAGAAGGATGAAAAAATCTTCTACTTTCTCTTTAAAATCATTGCTCTCTCTTGGGCTGAATTTTTGGACTTTAAAACTCTCTTAAATTCATTAGAAATAGGTCTTTAATAGTTCCCAAGGAGTTATATAATGATTAGAAGTCTTTTCCAAAAAGTTTTGACTCTTTTTCCTAGTCAAATTCTTCAAAAGTTGGAAATCTTTCTTCAATTGAATTTCCTCAAATGAACCAATTCACATTTGAAGTAGGAGATACTAGGAATCATTTTAATTGATAATCTTCAAAATAATCAACTCCTAGTTGAAGTAGGAAACATGCATTATCTCGCACATCCCATCATTTTTTTACTTGATTTGACTTCAAATTGCGTGTAGTTTCTTTTAGTTGCTTCTTTGCCTAAAAAAGTCTATAATGTGCAAAATAAACATCGAAATAGGGTAGAACAATGACTCAAAGAAATATAAAGAAATAAACATAAAAATCAATACATGCAATGACCAAAACTACAAACAAATGTCCTAAATGAGATGTATGAAGTATGCATATTTTTGCTCACATCACTTATTTCCCTTAGAATTCCTCCGGTCATTTAGTTAGCACATTATGATCTTGATTTAAATTCACAATATCAACTTTTGTTTTGTGAAACTGAGAAGTCAATGTCATCTAAACAAAATGTTAACATTTCAACTTCCTAATGTACATAAAATTACATATGTAACACCCTAAACCCAACATGGAACATGACTGACACAAACACGAGCCATGTTGCGTAAAACACAGGAGAAGGGGAAAACTTAAAGGAATTAAGAACATAGGTCGTGATATAATTAATATGAGATTATAAATATTAATTGTGTATTGTGTAATTAATATCTACTATGATATATGTGTTAAAGTGAGTGTTCTAGTTTTAGTCTTCATATGCTGAAAATTAGCGAAATTTGACTAAGGATATGAAAATATGACTTTTGAAAAGTTTAGAATTTAAATTAAAGTCCTAGTAGTTGTTCTTATATGTTAAAGTATACTAAATAAGATTTTAAATAAATTTTAGGAAGAGTTTTAGTTAGGTTAAATGAAAGGACAAAAATAAAAAATCTATAAAACTATCGATTTTGTTTTTTGAACCAAATTTTGGATTTTGATTCCTTTGGAATTTGTTTTTATAAATATTTTATTTGAATCCAAATGGGGGATAGTTTCTTATTTACATGTAATGCCTTAAATAAATTAATAAATAAAAATAAATATAGGAAAATGTCAAGCCATTATGTTTACCTACCTAGCACCTCCCACATCCGAATTCTAGAGGAAGAGCAACAACACCTACACCATTGAAGCCAACATTAAACTACGGGAAGCTTTTAGGGTTTTCACCACAAGATAAGTAGCTAACTCCTTTTCTATGGATTACTCTACAAATTTCAGTTAAACAAGTGGTGTTCTAGTAATCAATTTCTACTATTTATGGAGTATAACAAACTAAACTTGCTACAGGGTAGAATACACTCTAGTTGAAATCAAATCTAGAGCTAAAACTTCCTAAAATCTAATTACTATCTTTGGCTCCTTCAAAAGTTACAAGGCTCCTTGTGTTATAGCCTCTTGTTGTCTAATTTTCATAGGCTTTGGAATTAAATTATTCAAAATTGTATGTTAGAAGTTATGAGTAAATGATTAAGACTCACTCTTGTTGTTTTCTAAAATGGTTGGTCTAAATTGTAAATTCTAGAATAAATAGTAATTATAGAAAGAGTTCAAGAAATTTTTATATCACATAATAATGAAAGTCTACTTTCAGATCCAATTGTAATTACAAGCATAGGCTATGTAAAGTGGAAGCTATAAGTTTTACATTGTAAATCACATAGTCTGTCAGGATTCTGAAATGAAACAAAACATAAATAAATCTCTAAATTTTCTGAGACCTCCCTAGAAGATATAACACTTTTATATTTATACGACTTCATCCTTTGAAAGTATAGTTTCATTTAAAAATGTAATATATTTATTTTCTTAAGTATTTCATGAATTATGAATTTTATATTCAACATCACTCAGTCTACTAGAAAATAGAAATGGAACAAAATAGTTCTATCTTGTTGAATTTTCTGTGATCATTTCAGAACAAGTTAGAGGAAGATATTTATATGGATTAAAATTCTAAGAGTCTAATTTTCGATAAAATTTGTAGTAGTTGAATATGTTATGTTTATTAGTTGTTATGAATTTTATAATTGACTTCACTCAATCTGCCAAGTGCAAAATTGATACTAAATTGATGTTGTGAAGTCAATGAAATGAAATAATTGTTGATGCAATTGTACTTCTATATCCATTGCAATTACTTTTGGCCATATTGTATATGAATTCATCAAATGAATGACTTGCTAATAATGCAATCATATGTTAAATGTTCTATGATATGATATGGATACGTGAAAAATTATGCATTTGCTTCTATCATGCATCGACATTTCCTCTATCGGGATGATATATTTTTTGCAGGAATGATATGAAATTCCTCAAAAGGGATGATGTTATCCTAGCAAGGATGATATAATACCCTAAGGGGTGATATGATACCTCTGTCCAACATATGACATGTTGCACAATGATTGCACAAGTGCATAACATGTGAAATGATATGCTATGAAGATGTGATACGTTGGTGATGATATATGTTTAATTTTATCTTATGATATGATACATATAATAATTGATATATGAAAATGTTTATATTGTTTTCCTTGAAATAAGTAGATGATAACCTATAGACTATGAGTTTTCTACTTATTGAGTAGTGATTTGCTCATAATGTGGTTTTAATATTTTTTAGATCAGCAAATCAGTGTTGTGGCTGCGCTTGGTGATCCTCTGTAGGTATTAAAGAATTTTTGGACGAGGTATAAATGAGACTTAAGTCTCTTCTTTGATCATTTTGTGAGTATGTATGATCCCTCTTGATGTATATCTTTTATATAAGAATGTTAAATATCAAAAAATATAGTGTATAATGTGTATGTATGTGAAAGTGTGGATTTGCTCTGAGATCAATATAAACTGCCTATGTTTGATCACATTTATGATAATATCATGTGATATATCAAATGAATGAGTTATGCATTATTTTTTCCAAACATTTATACATGCGTTCATATAAATTATTTTTCTTCAAACATTTCCTTTTTATTGCAAAAAAGGAAAATAAAGATTTGACCAAGGGTTTGCAAGGCACAATATATATTGAAAGGAAAACTATATAACACAAACAAAATATGCGGGAGTGACATAGAACTCCTAGTAAAAAAAATCTAAAAATTCTCAATTAAGGATCTTGGCCATCAACATCATAAAATCTGAATGCATTTTTTTATGAAATCCATTAGAAATTTATTNCATTAGGTTATGATACCTTAAATATATATAGGGTAATGAATGTATAACACATTATTATGCTGAAAATTAATGCTCACCTTTCCAACCTTGTGATGTGGATCAAATGGTTGCTTTTTTTTTCTTGTACATGTCGACTCACATCTTCGGTCGACCTTTCAGTACTTAGCTTCATATCTTCAGCTTCTTGTTTCTTACATCAGTCAACCTCTTCAAAATCTTAGGACAACCTTTTCATACTTATAATTTTTCTCTACTCTTCTTTGTACATAGGTCGTCCGTTCCTCAACCTTTTGACGACCTATTACTGATTGAAGCAAAAATCCAATCTCTTTCATACATCAAATAAAAAAATCATTAGTATCACTAAGCTTCATCATCAATTTGTGATCATCAAAATAATCTCGAAATCTTATATTCAATAGGAAAATCTATTTTGGCGGTCATTGTCGTCACAACCTTGTCACGACCTGTGACAATTGCCGGGATAAGTTATTAGTTGATTTTTAAGTCGTTTGAGTCATCTTTTGGAGATTTTAATCCGAATTTTAGCCTATCTATTGTAAACCAAGGTTTGACATCAAAGGACTCTTCCTATTTGTTGGAAACCTATAAATACACCATCAAAGTCTCATCCAGACAGAGGCAATTAGCTAGGATCTTATGCAACAAACCTAAATTTTGTGCAAAAAAGTCTCAACTTGAAGCCTGAGTTGGAGAAGAAGAATTTTCTACATAAGATTTCAAAAGAGTAAATCATTTAGGTATTTTTGCTCCATAATTATTCTTCTTTCTCTTTATTCTTAAGGATAAACTCCTTGTAGTATCTTAGTTTATTTTTGTGGAGTAGAATGTTTACTATAAGAGAAGCACATTCAATGCCTAATTTTATTGATTTTAGTTCTCCAATTTTCTATGCACACGAGTTTTGTGTTTAATGCTTTTTATGATTTCTCTGAGATTTTGAATCCTTACTAGCATCTTGGAGAAGAATAGTGAATTCTTAATTCGCTTTGAAACTCTAAAATTGATTTTTTAATCAAAATTTGAAGCATTGCATGTCACATCTCAGTAGCATCCAAGAGAGGAATATTTTAGGTGTGTGGTTTGTGAGATTGACATCCTGGAGAGGAACGATACAGAATTTAGGAGATACAAATTAAAACATCTTAATTTTCAGTAGATAAGATTGGCATTCTTGAGAGGAACAATCATGTCTATCTTAATTAAGATAGTTGATTCATCCTAGAGAGAAAATCATATTATAGGTAGATCCTAATTCACTTAGGAGTTTGATTGGAACTAAAATTTTATTTTATCTCATCCTAACCTAGAGGTTGTTGTCATCAAAACTTTTCTTTTTTCTCTTTTTTCTCCTTTTTCTCTTTTTTCTCTTTCTCTTTCAAAAATTATTTTTCCTAAAAACCCCTGTCATCTCCTTTTAGTTATTGGAATTAGATAGATAGAGTTAATATTGGTCCTTGTGGGAACGATACTCTGCTCATATCTCTATATTTTGAACGCGGGCTAAGGTTACCTCTTTACCTGAACCTCATGACGCCCTTGGCTAGAGAGACCATCAACATACTAAAATTTATTCTTGACGTCCCTTGTTAGCATAAGTCTTTTACCTGCTCTACGAACCTTCATCCTTTTCCTAATCATATCTTCTTGGACAACGTATTCCTATACCACCTCTAGACCCATCAGCTTTCACTCGCCTACCTCATTCCAAAAGTTAGTGAATAGCAAGGTCTTCCATACAAGGCTTCAAAACGGGGCCATGTCTATGCTAGAGTGATAATTGTTGTTGTAGGCGAACTCAATCGATGGCTCTGCCATGCCAATCCAACGTGCATGCTATGAGCATGTCCTCCAACTTCTAGATTGTCCTCTCGGACTTCATTTGTCTATGGGTGAAATGCCATGCCATAGTTCAACTTGGTCCCGAGGGCATCTTGAAAACTTCTCCAGAGTCTTGCTATAAATCTTGGGCCTTTATCTGACACAATAGAGACTGGGATCACATTTAGCATGATGATCTCCATGACGTACAAGTCCATCAGACTCTTTATTGATTGTTTCCATTTAATGGGGAGGAAGTTTGCAGACTTAGTCAACATGTCCACAACTACCTAGATAATGTCATTTCCTCTCTTAGATCTAGGCAGACTGATCACAATGTCCATGGCAATGTGTTCCAATTTCCAATCCTGAATACTCAAAGGCTTGAGCATACCATATAGCCTCTAGTGCTGATTTTGACTTGTTGACACCTAATGCATCTAGATATTTATTGAACAATAGCCTTCTTCATGTTATTCCACCAGAAGGTCCTTTGTAAATTCTTATACATCTTGGCACTCCCCGGATGGATAGAAAATTCTGACTTGTGACCCTCATCCGATACCTCCCTTCTAAGTGTTGTGTCACTGGGAACCCATAAACGACCTCAGTATCTAATTCCCCCATCCAAAGATATGACAAAGTCTTGTGCTTCATAACTGAATTTCCTATGCATGTTGTTGTATTCCGGGTCCATTGTCTGAGCATTGATAATCCTATTTACCAAGTACACTTGCACTTGGTAAACCATCAGTGTTGCTCAGGTCCTGTCGGTCATGAATTCTATTGGATAATGTCCTTTATCTGATTCCGCTTGTGTACTCTTAGGCATGTGAGTGTATTTTCTCACTTCCTACTCAAGGCATCTATGATTGAGTTGGCCTTTCCTTGGTGATATTTGATGGTGAATTCATAGTCTTTAAGAACTCGATCAACCTCCTTTGTCTCATGTTAAGGTCTCTTTGGGAGAATATGTACTTCAAGCTTTTGTGATTCGTGAAGACCTCAAAAGTTTCAACATACAAGTAGTGCCTCCATATCTTTAGGATGAAAACCAACTCTAGGTCATGTGTGGAATAGTTGACTTCATGCTTCTTGAGCTTCCTGGATGCATAATTCATGACCTTTTCATGCTGCATGAGTACACAACCGAGACCCATTCCACATGCGTCGCTATACACCACATACCTGCTATTTCTTGAAGAAATGGTGAGTATTGGTGTTGTCTTCAACCGAGTCTTCAATTCTTGAAAGTAGTACTTGCACTTCTGGGACCAGACAAACTTCATTCCTTTTCTTGTCAAGCTTGTCAAAGGCGACGAAATCTAGGAGAAGTCTTTAATAAATTGCCTATAATAGCAAGTCAGTTTCAAAAACCTGCGAATTTCTTTCATGTTCCTTGGCAGTGACCAATTTAAGACTGCTTCAACTTTGGCTGGGTCTACCGTGATCCCTTGATTTGATATTATGTGCCCAAGAAACATAATTTTGTCCAATCAAAAATCATATTTGAATACTTTTGCGTTTAGTTGATGTTGTCGCAAGGTTTCCAATACGATCCTGAGGTGTTCCCTATGGTCCGCAGGACTTGTTGAGTAGATTAAAATGTCATTCACAAAGATGATGACAAATTGATCTAAATAGTGTTTGAACACTCTATTCATCATATTCATGAATGCAACAGGTGTGTTCTTAATCCAAATGGCATTACCAGGAATTTGTAATGCCTATATCTAGATGTCAATGCATTCTTGGGTATGTCTTCCTCTACGACCTTGAGCTGATAGTAGCCACTCCTCATGTCTATCTTCGAGAATACCGTAGTCCTTGCTAGTTGATAAAAAATCATATATTTGTGGTGGGAGATATTTATTCTCAATAGTTACCTTGTTAAGCATCCTGTAGTTGATTCATAATCTGAGTGAGTCATCCTTCTTCTTTACAAACAAGACTGGAGCGCCCTAGTGTGAGGCACTCGGTATGATGAATCCCTTGTCCAACAACTCTTGTGGTTGCTTCTTCAATTTCTGCATTTATGCAGGTGCCATCTGGTAAGGTGCCTTTGAAATCAAAGTTGTTCCTCGTAATAGATATATCTGGAAATCCACTTCATGTTAGGGTGGCAAGTCGGAGATGTTTTCCGGAAAGACATCTAAAAACTCTCTAACGATGTCTAGCTATTGTGGGTCCTTCTCCTTTGCATCCTCTTTTGAGCAACTTGTTGCTTGGATCGTCGTTAGTAGCACCTTGCTTACTTCCAATGTCCTACCTCTGATTGTCACCTACGGTTTGATATGTGTGTCGATGACCACCTTCCTTTTCTTACACAAGAGTACAACATCATGGTAGGACAATCAGTCCATACCCAGGATGACATTATAGTCATTCATTGGAATTACTATAAGGTTTGTTGAATAGTCTCTACCCTCCACTAGTACATTGTGGTGTGATATCATTGACTTTCTTACCTTAATCTAACCTCTCATTAAGTCATTTCAACTTCACCACTTGAAAATTCTTAGTGTGGGATGAAAATTTTCTTCCTTCACATGATCTCACTAAAATAAATGGAACAAGAACTCAAGTTAAACTTCATCACATGTCAGGCGTTTTAATCATCACCTAGTCCCTTGAGGTTCATTTCTTATCTTAAAGATATTTAGTTTTAAGAGTTCTAATGTTCCTCCTAACATTGTTTAGAAAATGAGAGTTCTTCTTCTCGATCTTTGGTGGCTCAAGCATGAGTTTAATAGCACGTCTAGGAGCCATCTATACATATCATAAAGCAATCATGTCAATCATAACAATGTTAGTGCCTTAAATAAAGAAACTTATTTTTGGTTGGTGTTTTGACTGCATGTGATGCTTTGCACATTGACACTCTAAGTACTATGTGGTATCAAAAGAGTCTTGACATTAGGTTATGATACCTTAAGTGCAATGCCCTAGAAACACACCTCGTCACGTGGAAGAATGTCATCCTGAGAGTGCTACAACATCATATATATATTGCACTTTAGAGTTGACTCTTTGACCAATCAACGAAATGCGGAAATAATCAAAACTTTAAAACTAAAACTCTTTTCATAAAATAAAATGGTACGAAAGCTTTACATAAGATAAACTTTCTCACAAATTAACTAATACAACTCAATCGAAAAAGACTAAAAGAGACATCAACTATGGATCACTAATCATGTGCAATAGCAGCCACCATGAGTATTTGTTGCCGCATGCACCACCAGCCATCATCTTTATAGGTCACTCAACTGCAAGATCTAAAATAAGGGAAGCAATTCTTCCATGAGCTATAACGTGCAGTATTTAAGGCAACAACAGATAAACTTAACATGATAATTAAATGCAGGAATAAGTTAATGACAATAGAGTCAAAATATCAATTATTCCTATCTTTCGTTCTTTCAATACTTAACTTTTCTTTCATCACCTTTAACATACTTCACTTTCTTGTATAAGGAGAGAGATATGACAATTAATCAAATATTAATCACCCCATACTTACTTTTATGTCTTTACATAAAGAGTAAGCTATGACACATGGTCAAACATCAATTATTCTACATCATCAATCTTTCATCATTACATCATCTTTCATTACTTTACTTTTAATTAATCAATGATCATCATTCTTCATTCATCATTAACTCTAAACAATCTAATGCAACATGAACAATGCAGTAATTAAATGAAGTGATTATTTTTGTTATCTTTGACTTAACCCATTAGTGACTTTGAGGGTTGCTTTGGGTGACTTTGAATTTCTATAACGTGCAGTATTTAAGGCAACAACAGATAAACTTAACATGATAATTAAATGCAGGAATAAGTTAATGACAATAGAGTCAAAATATCAATTATTCCTATCTTTCGTTCTTTCAATACTTAACTTTTCTTTCATCACCTTTAACATACTTCACTTTCTTGTATAAGGAGAGAGATATGACAATTAATCAAATATTAATCACCCCATACTTACTTTTATGTCTTTACATAAAGAGTAAGCTATGACACATGGTCAAACATCAATTATTCTACATCATCAATCTTTCATCATTACATCATCTTTCATTACTTTACTTTTAATTAATCAATGATCATCATTCTTCATTCATCATTAACTCTAAACAATCTAATGCAACATGAACAATGCAGTAATTAAATGAAGTGATTATTTTTGTTATCTTTGACTTAACCCATTAGTGACTTTGAGGGTTGCTTTGGGTGACTTTGAATTGGCTCGTGAGTCTTGAAGTTCTCGACAATAAGTCAATGGGGGAGCACAAGTCACGACTAATAAGGATGCTCGAGAAATACTTTTGTCATAGGGCGGGGAGAAAGCCAAGCAATAGAGATTGGGTAGTAGCTGATATACCAGTCTTATCTTTAAAATATCATCACTCCCTAACTTTAACAATGCATGACGACCTCATCATTTAATTTAGGTGAAGATGGTTGACTCTCATCTTGTCCACATGTTAATCCTTAATATTCAAAAAAGAATATGGCAATATTTGTCATCTAGGACTTTCAATAAAATAATAATAATAAATTCAACTTTTTCAAAAAATTGTCATGGCCCATAAAGGACTTCTTCACGGTCGTGGCTAGATGCCAGAGCCCTTGTCCTCTCATTTCATGGGCGTGAAGTCTTCTATCACGGTTGCGACCCCCAAGTTTGCAGCCGTGAAATCCATCTTCGCGATCCTCACTACATGTCATTTTTTTCCTCTTCGTTCCATTCACGGGCATGTGTCTTTCAGGTTCACGGGTGTGAAGGCCATATTCAAAGGCTCGTTTATCAGGTTCATGGTCGTGAAGTTCATCTTCAAAGTCATGATCGCGAGTCTTTTTTTCATCTTGTCTCATTCACGGGCGTGAAGACCATCTTTCATGGACATGACGATAATCGTTTTCTTCCTCATCTCAGGTTCACAAGCGTGAAGACCATCTTCACAGCCATGACCAAGAGTCTTTTTTCTCCGCCTTAGGTTCATGATCGTGAAGTTCATGTTCACTATCGTGACCAATGCTATCACGGTCAGGAAACCTAGTTTCACGATCACGGTGATGCAGAAAACTTACCGCGTACACAATATAATTATCATAGCCGAATGAATTTAATTATTTCTAGGGCTAAACAGGGATTAAAATCCATTATCATGACTCTAAATCATTCTTATATAAGATAATAACCTAGTATGCAATTATTAATAATGAAAATATTATCTAAGGGTTCGCCTACGTACATATCTATTCTTGTAGAGTTTGTTCCTCGTTTCTTAGTGCTCCTCATCCTCGTTCTCTTGATCTCCATGTTATCCTCGGTCTTCTTCATGTTCTTCTAAAGGTTTGGCATGACTTAATAGTAGAGGAAAAAGAGAGGGAGAAGGTACTGAGAGAGAAAGAGAGAGGGAGAGAATCTTACCTCGTGCACCTAGGGTTAGGAAGAGAGATGCTATGATATCTCTAGAGTTTTGGAGGAGAGAATAAAATTATAAGGCTTCATCTCATATAACTTATTTACAGGTATTATTTACTTAGTTTTTTTTTCAAATTTAAGACTAATTTCAACTCTTATATCTAACTCAATTTCTATTATCTAACTTAGTCTCAAAATTAAAATTAATTAAAACATTAATATATATTAATTTTGGTTTTATAAATTCGTAGGCATTACATACACTGAAAGGTAACTGGATATTACGTTTCAGCATTGTTGTAGCGAGTTATCTGCAAGAAAGCTTAGAAAAAGAAAAAAGAAAATCTGACCGGATGTTGATGTAAAACAACAGTATTCACAGCTCAGCTGCATGACTTTCATACTCTCCCTTTGTCAAGTTGCAGTCCTGAAAGAATCCTAATTTGAAGTTTCTATCAACTTGATGTCCAATTACCATGTCAACGACGGAAGATGACATCGTCTTAATTTTGTGAGCAACGTCTTCTTGGATGTCGAAGAGCTGGAACTCGTACATTTCCCATTCCATGCAATTTATCTTGCCATGCTTATTGTACATCAGCAGACAGTCTTCTTGGACGTCGAAAGGTAGTAGACCACCACAACTTCTCTTTATAAAGAGGATATTATTGTACTTTGAATAATTTTATTTGTATGAAATTCTCCTAATAACGTCTTTGCATGCACCACTAAGGACACCAAAATGGATAGTTCAATTGACGACGCAAATGTATTTTATATATTTTCTTCTGTGCCATTAGTTTATCTTCTTATATATATATCTATATATATATATTATATATATATAGATATATATAAGAAGATTATTATATTTTTTGTATTTTCTATTGTGATTTTTTTTCTTTGTTGGTCCTTCACCTACCCTTCAACTTTTTCAATTCTAGTCGAATTACTTATCCCTCAACCTGTTAAAGAACTATCCCTTGTCAAGTATCATATCAATTTTTATATATTATGTTTTATACATTTAACTTATATATTTTCATCATATTTTTTTATTAAAAAAGAGATATAGTTGGTTCCTTTCTTTTTTTTCTCTTCTCTTATAATAATTCATTGACCAATATGGCAGAGATAATAAATCTCAACATTTTCTATATAGTTTTATATAGTTATGTAGCTTAATAATGTTAAATCTTATTTTTAAAAAAAATGAAGTTTTGAAGAATTATTCATTAACGTTGTTATGCATAATTTTACTAGCATATTTTTTTTATCAATATATTTTATTCTTTTTAACTTTTTTGTTCAATTTAAATAAACATAAAGTTTTACCGTTATTGTGGCATTAAAACATATTTTTTTAAAAATAATATATACTTCAAACTATATCTAATGATAAAAAAAGTGGAAAGAGAAATGAGAGAATCTTTAATTTTAACTTTCTAGTTTTTTATTAATAAATAGTATATTCATCGAAAAAAAAATTGTCTCTACCCATTCATAATGAGAGATTATTATCTAATTATTTTACAATAATAGTATATTCATTGAAAAAATGTCTCTACCAATTGACAATGGGAGATCACATCCGCGAGTTCACCTACATTGTGCGTTTACATGCTCATGTGTGTCCATTATCTTTTAAAGTAGGGGCTTGTTTGATTTGAGGGTAGAGGAGGAGAAAGAGAGGAAAGGAAAGGGAGGAGAGGAAATGGAAAGGCAATGAGGGAAAAAATGTTAACCCCATTTGGATACATGTTAGTTAAAGAAAGAAAGGGAAAAGAGAAGAAAAATAAGAGCAATTTCATAATTAATAAAATTAAGCTCTCTAAATTTTTTCTCCTCCTCTACGCTCCAAATTGAGGCTGAAAAAAATATAAAAGAATAAAGGGGAATGGAGACCCCTCATTTCCTTCCCCTCAATTCTCCTTCTTTGAAATCCAATCGAAACAGAGGAAAAAAAATTTCCCTTTCCTTCCCCCTCTTTTTCCTCCTCTACCCTCAAACCAAACAAGTCATTAAAGATAAATTTGCATTACTTATAACTTAGGAGAAAATGAGCTTGTCACACATGTAGCAAGTGTGTAGCCTAGGTAATCTGTGAGACAAAATGTGAAAATGTTAAAATTTGCATATATGCATTATGAGTCACCATTTCTGAAGCTTATAGTTTTTTTTTCAAAATTGATCATTGATTAAGGGAAGTTAAAATCTTGATACATTATATGCTGGAGATACAAAGGAGGGTCAATCCTCCAAAAAACATCACAATGATGAATGTCTTCCAACATTGGCCAAAATATCAGCAGTACAATTTGCTTGTCTCAAACATATCTCATATTTGCTGCCTCAAAAGAAGAAAGAAAAAACCAGCAGTCATTTAAGATGTTGAGGATTCTCCAAGGAGGCTTTACTTCTTTGTAGAGATATGCAATTAGAGTTTTGGAATCTCTCTCAATGTATAATTTTGACAATCTCATCTCTTTGGCTCTAAGTATCCCGCACCTTAAGCTCCAGAAGCTTATAGTTTTGCAATCAGCATAATACAACAGTAGAAAAACCAGATCAATTTTGAAGGATTAAAGTTAGATATTAGAAAAGATAAAAAAGAAAACTAGAGACAAAGTCCTCAAATAATTAGGTAAGAAACATTATCCTCAAAATTAACATAACTAAATCAGGCATGTCCTACCAAAGGGGGAACGCTTCGCTGCCTAAGCCTTTGTATATGTACTGCTTGTAGATGCTGATTTAACCAGTGGACAGCCTTGAGGTCCCTTCCATCTTCTTGCAATCAAGCAGTTCATCTGCAAATGTCTTTGCCATCATCTGGCACTTCACCTTTTATTTTACCACGAAAGCATGCATTAACTGCCAATTTCATGCTCACAAGTCAACATCCAGGAGAACCGGCAGAAGCAGAAAAATACATAACGAGAAACTGCCTTGGTGTCTGCATACTATAGCTGTGGAAGGTCACATAACTATCATATCGTGGTTATGAAGAATTCCGCTGCAGCACCACTTTTGTGAAGCAGATGTTGCACTTTACACAGCCTATTAACAGAGGGAAGCATGTCATAGGCTCCATGAAATACAGGAATCCAACTTAAAAATTGCCGAATACAGGAAAGTATCTTTGTTGCAATATGCCTACAAAATGCCAAATGTTGGTTAGGCATCACTTTAAATAACATCCGGCTCATAAAGAATTACCCCTTGCCTCCCTGACTATTCCAGTCTAGCACTCATGCCTGAATCACTTGACAATGAACAATGTGACCCCTTAATCCACTACGACCAGCAATTGTTGACCACAAGCTAGCTACTAAATTCTTAATTTGGCCTTTCCCAGCAAGTGCCTCCCATACACGTGCACTGTTGGTCTCTATGCTTTTCACTGGATTTGTTACATCAACAAGACTGATACTCATGTTATTTCGGACAACACATATTTTCCTATTGACAGATAAAAGTGATGCAGCCTCAAATGCACGCGAACTTCCTAAATGCTGCTTGCTGTCCATAAATTTGTTCCATGAATCTGTAGCTTCTTCATAGACTCTAAGTTTGCATCCATCTTTGCAATCTGATGCATAAAGTCTTCCATTGAATACAATACTAGGGTTACGCCAACCTGTTACCATTCCATCATTGACCGTGGACCACATATTCGTATTAGGGATGTACACTTCACTCACAACCTGTCGATGTGAATTAAGCCCTTTTAAAAACCATTTACCCTCATAGACAACTCCAATAAAAGGTACCATCCCAGTGCTCATTTCAGAAATAAATGTCCACCTGTTCCTATTAGGATCATATACTTCAGCTGATCGAAGAGTTCTTTGGCTACCTTCACATTCTCCACCAGCAACATAGAGACAATTATTTATCACACAGGAACCGAAGAAATGTCGTTTCCGAAGCATATCAGGAGCTCTGTGCCATTTGTTTGTCCGAGAATTGTAGAAGACGACACGCCTCATTGGACCCTTTGATGGATCCTTACCTCCAAATAAGTAGAGGTAGCAACCACTAAGAACAGCACAACCAAATCCAAGTGCCTCAGAGTAATCTGCCGGAACAGGTGGCAGTGACATCCATAGCTGATATATTGGATCAAACGCATGCCAAGATATCTTTCCATCACGGTCTCTCTTGATTACATATACCCATTCCTCTGCCATCCCAAGTTTTTTCCTGAGAGAATAGAAATAGTTTCCAGACAAAAGGCGATTCCATCTTTTACAGACTAATCTAAGGTTTTGGTGTTCAACTCGGGGAACACGGATCAGACAAGCAATAGCAAGATCATCAGGTAGACCAGGCAGGAGAGGTCTTTGGTTCCTACTCCTTTCTTTTCGTGAGGTTCTTGATTTAGGTCTGTTTGGCTTAATATCAGGTTGGAGACACAACTTTGCTCCTGGAACAAACTTTCTAGCCCCAACTACAGTCTTCAATCCTGCATCAACTCTACAATAGCAAGAAACAGGATCGACCTACGAAAACAACATTCGTGCCATGCATTTAATGGATGATATAAAGATAATACACCTTATCAAAGAAAGCGAGAAAGCCAGAAACAAAAAAAAAACTACAAATGTGATAGTCCTTTATTATTTTCCACAAGATGCTAAAACGAAATGAGTATTAACATTAAAAGACAAAATAAAAAACATCTAAATACACTACCCTTTTAAACCAGGTGAAAATTTTGGGCACAAAACCATAATAATGTACAAAGAGCACGCAGTGATTGCACTTTTAGGGACAACTCGAGTAGCATAGGTCAAAACCACTTGATTCAAACCATAGAAATGGCCTCCATGCAAAAGCAGGGGGAATGAAATGTACAAAATGCCCACTTCTCATGTGGAAAAGTGAGTTAATGTGAAAAAGAAATGCAATTGCAAATCGCAGAGTTGTATGCTCTTTTTATTATAATTTAACTGCAACATAGAGAGTTGATGATAGGATCCTTCTTCATACTTATGCTAGGAGGACACGTGTAAGCAATTTAGACAAGGTTGAATTGTTCCACCAAGAGCCCCAACAGCAGCAAACTCCACTATCATTTCCATCAGCAACAACCCCACCACCACCAACTGTAGCAGAAGACCACTACTCCACTAAATGAGGGAAGCATCCACTAGTGCAGATTTGTAGGAGTTGTAGTAATTAGTTATTATGTTCCTTTAAATATGTAATCAATTTATGGTTTCAAGAGGTTAAGCTGTTGTAACAAACTTTATTCTTGGAGCCTTGTCCTCTCCATACAGATAGTCCCTTGTTATCTCGTTTAAATCTAGTTTAAAAACCTTCCTTTTATCCTTTTAATTCTGGCATTCTATCAATTTGGTATCAGAGCAGCTAAGAACTCAAAAGATGGTCAACACTGTCATCCCACATCCATCATGAGTCTCCAAATCCCAATGTATGATCAAATGACCAACCAAGAACTGGACCCAAAAACCCACCAATCGAGCATCACAACAAGCTAAGTTCTATTGATGCTCTGGCGGCAGAAGTAGCAGCCCTCAAAGCTCAAGCTAGTGGTGTGCAACATGAAGAATCCAGCTTCAATTCGCGCTTTAAAGGAAAATCTGTTGGACAAGAAGAAAATGACAATATGGATGTTCCATGGTGGGCAAGAAATCCTTCTTGGCAGCCCCATACAAAAATGAACTTCCCCAAATTTGAAGGAGGTGATCCTCGGGAATGACTTTCGAAGGCTGAAAAATATTTCCGCTATTATAAAACTCCAGATGACCTGAAAGTTGACATAACAGACATGTATCTATAAGGAGATGCATTAGACCTGTTTGCATGGATCAACAGCGAATGCACCTTGCTACACTCGGAAGAATTGGTTAGAGCACTCCAAGAAAGTTATGGGCCAGAGAATTTTTGAATCCCGATAAGCATCTCGGCAATATTCATCAAATAGACATGATTCATGAATTTCATCAAGAATTTGCAAAGCGAGCTGCACACGTCCGCAACTGGCCAGAGCATTGCCTACTAGGTGCCTTTCTTAATGGCTTAAAGGAGGAACTAAAAGCTGAGGCTCATCATTTCCTAGAAACATAAGTCTCGATATCCTGATGGCGTTCTCTGAATCTAAATGAGCACCAAAAATTCACCCTTGAACTAACAGCAGCCCACTAACATCTCATTTCATGTGATACCTCACATGTCACCCTGATAAGAGGCCGAAAATATGACTATGAAAATGAAAAACAAAATAACTATTATTAGTAGTAATAGCGCCAAAATCTTAAACATGATTACAACTAATAACTTGTCCATTCGAGAGGACAAATCTCCATAGTCCGAATGGAGTGGAGCAAATTCCAATTACAAGGATGATAAACAAACTTTTCAAAGGCTAAAAATAAAGATAGAACCCAGCCATGTATTTATAACATGAAGGGTTAGTTGCTATAACTAAATAACATAACTACTAATGGAGAAACTAATATAACTACCCACTATTCTTTTGCTCAGCTCATTATCTTTTTAACTAATACAGGTGGTATCTTATCACACCCTACAGTCAAAAAAGAGATGATTAATATCCTTCACTGATTGGCTGCAACATCCACATGTAACCTCAGAATCTCAAGCACATATTAACCTGTATAACCAAGTGGGCAGTTCTTTTCTACTGAGAAGCCACACAAAAAATGTGGATACACAAGGGAATCCGTAAGCACCAAATGAGCTGGCAATCAGTCTCAACTCAGTGTCCTCCAACTGATCTCTAATAAAAACACATGATATGCATCCTTCATAGGAAACCGGCCCGATGACCATGTTCAAGCATCATGTAAGGCGCTATCTGGCACCAAGTCCTCAATTCTATCCAGAGAAGCAGAAAATCATCAAGTCCTTGATCCGAAACCTAGGAGTACAAACATCACCCACTGAAGATCCCAACCCCACATTGACACCTTGGTTCAATGCTAATAATCTTCCACTTTATGTGGTTATAATGAAAACAAAAGACCAGTTATCCAGGATTCTGGACCGTTATTGGCCTTGCTAGCAACTGTATGATTATCGATGTCAGTAATTTCCTGGCACCAAAGTACATTTTTAGCATTCAAGCTACTAATTTTTAGCATGAAAATATGCTTGAGAAAGGGCCAGCGCGATGAATAACATTTTAGCATCTCTCGCAAAAAGAAAACCAAGAAATTATATTTCGAATACTGATAAGAACCCTGTGATTCGCCTAAATATAGGTGCCGCTTGATTGATTGATAACCTGTGATTTACTCATCTATACGCACGAATGAAAATTACAACGGAAAAATAAATCCCTCTTCTGCAACGGGCAACCTCATTTGGCGGCTATGACGTCCGATCGGCCGTCTGTAGGCCGATCCATCGTCAGAAGCCCCGATGTCACGATGCATCAATCACACAAAATGCACAGCTCACAGTAGGGAAAGAGAGAAAAATGACAGTAACTACCCGGCGCTGCTAAGACAAATTTTGTGGCGACAGCACAAAACAAGAATGGAGGAGTAAACGATGCAGATTTGGAAGCCATTAGACCATGACGAGCAAGAAGAATTAGCAGATAGTAGAGGTGGAAAAGGAGGACGAGTACCTGCATGGCTGACTCCTGCTGGTAAAACTTCGTCACCGGATTCCTCGTCGTCGATGACCTCCGGCGAATTGGCGCAATAGGAAAAGAGTGAGTTGGGAGAAGCGTCGGGGAGGATGAGACGATTTAGGGCTCGTTTTGACGTCTCAACCCGGGCGATTAATTTTTCTTTTTTTTTTTCCTCTTTTCGATTTCAAGTAACAGTTTCATTTTGGTGAACCATTTTCCATTTTAGTGTTACGTTTCTTCTTCAAGTCAAAAAGAGTATATGTACTTTTTCCTCAATATATTTTTACAGTGATCTTTGTTTATTTTTGGGGTTGAAAATTGTGAGATGTAAAATACAATCCAAAGATTTTGCTGCAAAGAGTATATAATATGTTTTCAATTTAATCTTATAGTTAACCTCGAGAATGATCTTTTTTGGGTCTCAATTTAGATGATGATTTAAAAGGACCAAAAGAGTACCAAGCCGTTTCATAAATCAATTTTAGGAGCATCATAACTTGTTAAAATTTTATTTCAAATATGTGAAACACATTTATTATGAGGTAAGGGTTCAAGTTTTCGAAAAGTACAAATGTAGCGCTCCAGAAGTAGAAGTATACTCTAGTACGTGGCAAAATATCCTAATTGAGATGCTAGTACATTAATACTATACTTTCATTGTATGGCTGATTATTGATCAATCAACAAAAATACAAAATAATTAAAACTGAAATTCTTTTATTATATGTGAAAGTCTTCATTCACCATAAATATAAAATGTCTCCAAAGTAAATGTGGACTAATCATCATCCATCTTTTATTACAACTTTATAAAAGACTAAACTAGAAGACTAGACCAAGACCATAATTCAAGTGCAAACAATAGTTATCACGAGCATCATACATCATCAGCCAATATACCTCTGGAGATCAATGAATTGCATGATCCAATATAGGGGAGACAAGTCTCTCGTGAGCAATAACGTCTAGTATGTAATGTAATCCAATAGATATAAACATGATAGCATTAAGTATATAAGTAAAGCAGAATTATAAGATATAAAATTTATAGTCAACTATAATCAATAAACGATACAATGTAATATGTTATAATGTAGAAATCAGTACTGACTACGATTATTTCCTTTCAATAATACTCTAGATCATTGCATTAACTTTCTTTCTATACAATGCTCTAGGTTATTGTACAATGCTTTTAATCAAGGCTGTGTTGCATATAATGCTCACGATCAATGTGGTACTATGCACTAGATCAATATTATGCTCTAGATCAATATTGTGCTCTAGATTAATGGATCAATACTATCCAATGCTCTGATTGACATTAATGCTCTAGATCAATATTATCATATTTGACTTATCGAATTAGTGATATTGAAATAGGGACTCATGAGCTCTTAGGAGATTTGCCAACAAAAAAATATTGGTGGTGCATAAGCCATGACACGGGCTCACAAGGGGAAGAATGCTCGAAAAAAAATTTTATTAGAAGACGAAGAGAAGGTCAGACAACAAAAACTAAATTTGGTCGGGTCAGTTTGGATCAGGTCATGCCCTTTTGGCATCTCGACCAGATCCAACCCGACCCATCCAAAGTCGGGTTGGATCGGGCCGGTTCATCGGGTCACCGGACCAATATTTTTCATATTTTTTCATATTTTTGCTCATTTTTATTTTATTTTTTTTCAGTATTTAGTATGAATTGTTATATTTAGTATTCATTTTAAAGCATAAAATATATATTTTTTAGTTTTATTATGATACATTTTAAATGTAAAATTAACTTTAATATTTAAATTAAAATAAAACTAGTTTAATTTTTAAAAAAATTAAAAAAATTGGGTCATCGGGTCGGGTTGGGTTAAATCGGATTGAAAATTTTCAACCCGTACCCGACCCGACCCGACCAAGGTTGGGTCTTGGTCGGGTCGGGTCGGACCCGGTCCGACCCGATCAAAAAACTGACTGATCCAATTTAGTTTGGGTTGGTTCGGGTGGTCGGGTTCACCTGCTCGAACCCCTACCAACAATGGGATGATATAACCTTTACTCCCAAACTATGCAATGCATGGATACCTCATCTTTCTTTTATTTATCTAGTTTAACCCTTATTTTCCTAATATTAGCCCTTATAATCATCATAAGGAAATCTAGAGTTTTCAATACAATATAGAATATACATCATCAATATCCGTGTGGACGGGTTGTGTTTGATTTGAATATGGGTCGTGTTCTACGAATAAACTACTTCAGCTACGAAGGCATAACATTGGTCGTATTACACTTTGACTCAGGTCGTGTTCCATCTATGTAATGATCAATTTAAAATACTTCAACATGAAACGATGCCTTTGTTAGGGGGTGACACAAATCGTGTTCGACCCCAATTCCAATTTAACATTCATATCTTATATTAATTTAAAGCATAACCCGGGTCACATTCGAGGCGATGCATGTCATGTGTCATCATCCGATTATTTAATTCCAATCAAGCAGAACAAAATCCCTGAGTACAAGTGACAAAGATCGTGTCTAAAACTGACGCGGGATGTGCTTTGTATTCGACATGTATTAAGGTTTTCGTCTCTATAGGTGCAGGGCGTGTCTGAGAGAGACACGAGCCATTTACAACCTTCAAGGTCATGTGCCATGATTAACAGACGGCTAGGATTTAACCCTACGGATGTAGGCCATGTCCGAGAGGGATGCATATCATGTCCGAGGGGGATGTGGTCCGTCTTACCACTGAGGTTGTGATTTCAATGATTTAATCTTCATTATTTGTACAAGATTATGCATGTTATTAAATCCAAATTAAAATAATATTTAGAGGACTATCAAGAGACTAAAAAATTTGTATAATATTGCAAAAATTATTCTACTCTATGTATCAATCCTAGCATGCATAATCTACCAAAAATTTATATCTAAAGGGAATCTGCCTATGTACATACCCTTTTCGCTAAGTCCTTTGATCTTCTCGTTCCAATGATCTTACATCTTCATTCCCTTGAATTTCGTGCTATCGTCGATCTCCTTCATGTTTTCCCACGAGATTTTGGTACAAGAATCTAAAAGAGAGAGGGAAAACCTAGAACATGAGAGAGGGGTCTTAGGCTCTTACCTCCCCACCAAAGGAGAGAGATGAGGAGAAGAGAGAGATGGGAGAGAAAATTCCTATGTGACAGCTAGCAGAGATAATGATTATATAGGGTCTCCTTCATAACCTAGGGGTCTATTAATATGAGTTCTCTAAGGCTTCATCTAAGTCTAAACTGAATTAAACTCTATTATTTAAATAATTTGGAGTCCAAACTAATAAAATATTATTAATTAATTTAAATCGTTGTCCAGCCATCTGCCCTTCCCAACACTGGTCGTGTTCGAGTTAGTCACAGTTAGTGTTGGATCAGGTGTTACATTATAAATCTCTTAAAAAAGAATTCATCGTTGAATTCAGGACAGAGATAAATGCTTACCAACTCAAGAATTCTTGCGCATTTCTGACTCAAGCTCCCATTTAGCCTTGTTGTCGGTGCCGACTCCATGCTACCTTGACCAATGACACCTTTTTCTTGCCTTGATGTTATATGTGTTGTTCTAGAATATGCATTGGGTACTCTTCATAGGTGAGATCCTCTTTCAGATTTGACTCCTCCTACCATATCAGATTGGCATTGTCGTGTTGGTAGTTTTTTAGTATGGACACATGAAAGACATTATGCACATGTCCATATGAAAGTTAGTAGTGTAAATCTACATGCTCCTTTACTATTCAGCTCTAGCACCTCGAATGGGCCTATGTATCGAGGGCTAATTTGTTCTCTTTGGTTGAACCTCATGACGCCCTTGGTTGGTAATACCTTTAACATGACTGTGTCCCCGACCTTGAAGATCTATTCTTGGTGCCCTTTGTCAGCATATGTCTCTTACCGATTTTGTAGGCCTTCATTCTTCTCCTGATTAGGCCGACTTTGTCTGCATACTTCACTCCAACATGCTTTCACTTGCCTACTTCGCTCCAACATGCTAGTGACTGACGTTGCTTCCCATACAAGGCCTCGAAAGGAGTCATGCCTATGCTGAGTGATAACTATTATTGTGAGCAAACTCTATTAGTGACAAATGATCATCCTAATTGTCATGTCAATCTTGTTGCATGATCTCAGCATTTCCTTTAATATTTGGATTGTCCTCTGATTGTCCATCAATATGTAGGTGGAATATCATGTTGTAACATAGCCTTGTTCAAAAAGAGTCTTGGAAGCTCCTCCATAATTTGGTTGTGAACTTGGGGTATCTATCCGATGTTATGGAACCAAGGATCCCATGTAGCCTAATAATCACCTCAACATATAGATCCATCCGACTTTGCGCTAATTGCTTCCATTTAGTTTTGAGAAAATGTGCAGACTTGGTCAGTCTATCCACAACTACACTTATACTACATCGCGACCTCCTTACTTTGGGGTATGCTAGTCACAAAATCCATAGTAATATGTTCTCACTTCCGGTTTGATATGCTCAAGGGGTCTGAGCATACCATATGGTCTCTGGTGTATAATCTTTACTTGCTGACACATAATGCATTGGGATACATACTCCATGATTTCATTCTTCATATTATTCCATTAAAAAGTTCTTTATAAGTCTTTGTACATCTTTATACTTTTTGGATGGATGGCTAACTCTTACTTGTGATACTTATCCAATATCTCCCTTTTGAGTGCGATATTATTGGGGACCCCTAAATGACCTCGATATCTTATTCAACCATCCACATGCATTATGAAATTCTTTGATTCATAACAGCATCTCTTGACCATGTGTCTATCCTTTGTGTCATCTGTTTGGACATTGATGATCCTATTCACCAAATCTACATGGATTTGGTGCATCATGAACATCGCTCCACTTTTGTTGGGTCTCGGGTTCCACTAAATGATTTCCTTCATTTTGGCTCCACTTGTATCCTTAAGCATTCTTCCCATTTTCTTCTCAAGGTATCGACAATTGAGTTGATTTTCCCCGGGTGGTATCCAATAATGAACTCGTAGTCCTTTAAAAACTCAATTCATCTTTATTATTCATGTTGATGTCTCGTTGAGAAAAGATATATTTTAAACTTTTATGATCTGTGAAGACTTCAAATGTTTCTACATATAGGTAGTATATCCAGATCTTTAAGACAAAAACCACTATTGCGAATTCCAAATCATATGTTGGATAATTTACTTCATGCTTCTTGAGTTGCCTCGATGCATATGCTACGAGTCCTAAGTACGTAGCAATTATTTTACCTGTCCCCAGTAATGTGATTATATAACCTTAAATCCCAAACTATGCAATGCATGGTGACCTCATGATTCTTTTATTTATCTTGTTTAACCCTTATTTTTTCCAACATTAGTCCTTATAATCATCATAGCCCATATAGGGTTTTCAATGCAATACAAAAACATACATCATTAATATCAATCTGGCAGACACAAGTCGTGTCTAATATAATCATAGGTTGTGTTTTGCGGCGTAAACTACTTTGGCATACAAAGTCATGATATAGGTCGTGTTAGACTTTGACGAGGTCGTGTTCCATCAATGTAATGATAAATTTAAAATACTTTAGTATGGGACATTGGTAGGGTCAGGGATGACGTGGGTCGTGTTTAACCCTAATTTTGATTTAACATTCATATCTTATATTAATTTAGGGCACAACACGGGCCACGTTCGGGTGACGCAGGTCGTATGCCATCATCCGATTATTTTCTTCCAATGAAGTGGAACACGATACATATGCATGGGTGACGCAGAACATGTTCAAAACTGAGGTGAACTATACTTCAAAGTAGGCGTGTCTTAGGGTTTTCGTCTCTTCGGGCATGGGCCATGTTCGAGAGAGATAAGGTCCGTGTATGACCTTCTAGTTTGTGTGCCATGATTAACACGACAACTAGAGTTTAACCCTACGGTCGTGGGTCGTGTCCGACCACTGAGGCCGTGACCCCTTAAATTTTAATTTTAAATCTTCATTATTTTGTGTAGTATTATGCATGATATTAAATCCAAATTAAATAATATTTCTATTCTATTAGGAGACTAAATAACCCGTATAATATTGCACAAACTATTCTACTCTATGTATCAATCCTAACATGCATAATCTACCAAAACTTTATATCTAAAGGGAATATGCTTATGTACATACCCTTTTCACTAGGGCCTTTGATCTTCTTGTTCCAATAATCTTCGTCTTCATTTCCTTGAATTTTGTGTTGTTGTCGATATCCTTCGTCTTTTCCTATGGGGTTACAAGAATATAAGAGGGAGAGGGAGAGGGAGAGAGAGAGAGAGAGATGAAACCTAGAACATGAGAGAGGGGTCTTAGGCTCTTACCTCTGCCAAATGGAGGAGAAAAGGTGGAGAAGAAAAAGAGAGGAGAGAAAAATTCGTTTGTGGCGGCTGGCATAAATAATGACTATGGAGGCTCTCCTTCATACCCTAGGGGTCTATGTACAGGATATTTCTAGGTCTTCATCTAAGTTTAAACCGAATTAAACTATATTATTTAAATTTAACTTGGAGTTAAACCAATAAAATGTTAGTAATTATTTTAGATCGGTGTTCACCCATCTGCCCTCCCCAATACGGGCCTTGTTTGGTTTCAACATGGTCCGTGTCGGACCAGGTGTTACAATAATCTGATGATGCTTGAGAAATTCATAATTTTACAGTTTTGTAAACTTAAGATCTTTTCATATTAGATTTGATCAACACCACAATTTTGAAAATTGTTGCGTAGCAATTTAGTCATGTTTTCTCTATCATATTCATCTCATTTTCCATGCATTATGTTATCATATTTAGTATTTTTTCTTTCGTTTGACTTCTTTTTTATTTTATGAGTCGGAATCTACATAGTTAGTATGTTCATGTATCCAGGGTATGTAGTGGTATAGAGGGAGGAAGCCATCGAAATCTGGGCTAAATTCGGAGTGAAATATTGTACAATTCAAGAATTTCAGCTTTCACCATGGTCGTGACATCACCATGGGAAAAGGAGATTGTTCGGTCATAGTCGTGACACTTTTTCACGGGTCATGACACAATGAAGGAGTTTTCCAAAGGCTCGGTCACGATCGTGATTCTTGTATCATGGGTCGTGACAACTTGAGGAAGAAAGTAGTTTTCGGTCATGACCAAGATAATAATGTCACATGCTGTGACACATTTTGAGAAAATACAAGTGTTCGATCACGGCCATAAGTCTAAGATCACGGACTGTGACATATATGAGGCTAATAAACACTGATTCGGTCACAACCATGACAATTTTATCATGGGTCGTGACACGATCCACGCCCAATACTTACCTTCTGCCACGATCGTGACATTTTTGTCACGCGTTGTGACAATTTGTGGGAAATCATAAATTCACGATTTTGAGGTCGTTTCAAGTCCTTTTTTGACGGTTGTGATTTTTTTGAAGCCTGATCCTCTCCTGGATGATTCTCATCAAGTTTATTGTTCTTCTAGCCTATAAATAGCCCTCAAAACCTCAAAGAGGGGATGCTTCAAGCTTGGGAGACCCTACAGAAGGAGAAGACGAAGTGTAGTCGAATTCTGGAGATGATCGCAGTTCAAAGGTGTAAATTTTCTGTATTTATTTATGTTGTTATAAATTCTTCTCTGATTATGACAAGATGACGAATTCCCATATTTGTAAGGAGATTTATGTAAAAAGGGAAAACCTGAAAACCCTAGTTTTTTTTATGCAAGATCATTTTCTTCCATATTCTTATGTATACTTCGTGTGTTGCTTAATGCTTTCATGCATCTCATGATATTATGATTTACTAGCATCCTGGATAGGACTATATATATTCATGATTTTCATTTGAATGTGTGGATTGATCTTTGAAGCAATTTAGTCAAAGCATTGCATATCGCATTGATGACAAGAAAAGGTATATTTTATTTAGGTTGACCCCATTCCCGAAAAGCTTACCCGAATAACCACTTTAGTAAACAATGTGTGCCGATTTATTTCCATTTTCCACTTTTTGGATGTTCGGTATCATCATTATTGGATCTTGGGAATATAAGCTAATTTAAGAAGGTTTTTCATATATAATTGCTTGAATATCTGAAATTTCAAACTTCTTCCATTTTTGATTGATGCAGACGAAGGATGGGGATTTTGCGGAGTTAATCCTAAACTCCGAAATTTCTGGACTTGCTGAATTTTGGAGATTCTCT
>LTAE01004077.1:3047-27620 GCA_001647135.1 Pontederia paniculata | reverse complement strand
ACAAAAGTTTTTAATATACCAATTCCCCCCCCCCCCCCTTCCCCCTCTTGGTGTCATTCCAGATCCTATAGCAATTGTTCTTGAGGTTATATTGAGTTTACTCATTTGGAATGGCATCTACAATGAGAGGTTTCGAACATTATCTTAATATGTTGTAGTTTCAATATTTTCAAAAATGATGTCCTCATCAAAACCAATGATATATGTGAGAATCTCAATGGATTCTGTATCAAAAATATTTTATTTTCCTCCTTCAACCTCATCATCCTCGAAGAACTGAGCATTATATGTCTTAAATATTAATATGATTGTGGGAACATGAAACTTATACCCTTAAGACCTTTTGAAGTATCCAATAAAATAATAGCTTATCGTTTTAGAATGTAATTTCTTTCCATTTGGCCTACAAAACATTGTCTTAACTAGAGAACCCCAAATATGAAAAATATCAAAAATCATATGAAATATTTATAGTTGCATTGGTTGAACTTTATTTATAATTTGTGTTGTAGTCTTTAGTGCTTGTTCCTTTTAAGTGATTTTGATAAGGTAATATGACAAATCATACTTCCCACCTTATCCTTTAGTCTCATGTTTTGCCTTTTAGTTATACAACTCATGCTAGGTGAACCTAGCATGCATGGTATACCATGTTCCTTTAAAAATTTAACAAAATGTCCTAGATGTTATTCTCTTGAATCATCTCATCGACTATAGTATTAACCACCACGATGTGATCGTCTTTTTGAAAAGTTTCATACTCAACTTACACATTAATTTTTTTTAAAACATTCAAGGACTCTGATTTTTCATGAATGACATACATGTAACAATATCTAGAATAACCATCAATGAGACTTATAATATATTAATGACCATTCCATGCAACCGAATGGAATGAACCATATGTATTTGTATGTATAAGTTTTAAAAGATATGTAGTCTTATTGTACATAATCCTTTTTATTTGTTTATTTCCCCTTAATACAATCAACATAAATGTTGAAAATAAAATATCTAAAGGGTTGAAAATATCATCTGACACAAATCTTTCTCTTCACATTTTGAAGATGTGACCCAATCGGAAATGGCGGCAGCAGAGAAGCTGATAGACTTGAAGAAGAAAGACTCCGCCAAGTACAAGGCTAACAAGAATGCCCAAGGAAAAGAGGAGCGTCCTAGTTTCGAATCTAGTCTCGGCATCAAGTCAAGACCGACCCTTTCAAAGTAGGAACAAGTCATAAAGATTGAGAAATAACTCTTGTTTCACAATATAGTCAAATTCTCATTAGTTAATTTTCTCTTAGTACAATTGAGACTAATATGCAGAGCATGATAAGAAAACAATTGAATGAATTAAATAAATATTATCATAATAAGATAAATAATTAGAATCAACTAATTTTGAATTATGAAACATACAAATTTTTTTATTTCCAAAAGAATAGAAAAACTAAATATGTCCAACGTAGAAATAAAAATTAAATTTCGTCTAAATGATGTTACAACAAATGTCTCATGCAAATTCAAATATATTCCAAACATAAGTAATAATCTAAGCTTTCCAATTGCTTAAACCTCAACTTCCTTGCCATCACGTACATGTATCTAAGCTTTCCATGTAACTTCTATATAATTAATCACCTTCTTTATGCTCCCCAATCAATTTTCTTCTTTGAGGAGTGGGTGGGCCTTGCCGGAAGATCACATATACGGAAGAACCCACAATTTATGTCACTGTTTGTTGATATTAATAATAATTAATCAAATGCTAACAGGGTTTCAATCATTAGATGTGCTTCTCAATGAAGAAAGAGACTGTCCTAATATTTTACCCAGAAAAATACTTGTATATGCCGGAGCAGAAGTTGTTAACACGGACATTCCATCCAAAACTATAAGAGAGTCGACGAATCGATAATTGATTAAGAATTATAGGATTTTTTGAAAAATCTTATAAATTGTATGATAATAACGGAAAAAGATTAACTTTGATAAAATTGCAAATTAAATCTTGACCACTTTATTAAGTATGCATCTCCTAGATTCTTATTGCCATCTTTTATCTACCATTTTCTTTCTCTTCACAAAGAAGAAAAGTTTGTCGTAATGTTTTACTTAAAAAAGAAAAAGAAACTTATACTATAGTACATTCTGTCCAAAATCATAAGAAAGTTCATCGAGAAAAAATCATAAGAAAGTTGAAGAAGAATATAAATTATATAGTAACAACTGAAAAAAAGATTAACTTTCATAAAATTATATAATAAAATTTGACCACTTTTATTAATAGATGTGTATTATTTTATGATTTTATTATGTTTTTTGGCATATTATGTGGAGGTTGGCGTACTAAAGTTGTAACGAACTAGGATGCCGGAATAGTTGACTGGGATCTGCATAAGAAATTTAATTATCGTCGGAATCTTAGAAACAGTTTGTATGATATATAGACACACACAACTTTAAGAAAAAAAGGACCAGAAACCTGAAATTTTAGTTTTGATAGCTTTTTTTTCCAGAGACAAAAAGGAGATTAGTTATATAATAAACTTTAACTGTGCACACATTTCATGAATACGTACACATTAGTAACTATAACCGTAACTATAAGCATACGCCGGAGTGGACGGAACAGGGGGCGGTGGTGGATAACAATATACATCTGTCACATGACACGCTGCCCGCGCCGGCATCGGCGTCGGATAGTAGAAACTGTTCGGCGTCTCGAATGCTTCATCAGGCACCGGCGGCGGATACGCCTCGACTGACGGTGTCGGAGCAGCAGAAGGGTAGACCGAGCTCATTTTTGGAGAATCATAGGCTAAATCCGACGTCCATGGAGACGGCGGAATGTAGACTGGAGACCTGTCCGGCAATGGAGGATTTGTGCACGTGTCTGCTATCGGGAGATGGCCCCAGCTCGTCGCCGGTGATGGAGGATTCGAACAATCACTATCCTTCAACGGGTAAAGGACGGTGGTAGGATGAGGGGAAGACGGGGTCGTGACAGCCGGGTCGACCTTCTTGTAGGTGAAGGCGAGCTCGCCATTGGGCCTCCGGTCGGGTGCGCGCACCTGGTATCTCACGTGGTTGTGGGACGGCGTCGGGGTCAAGAGGTCGGCGACTGGGACGTGGACTCGGCCGACGACCTTGCTGCCGAGGACGCCGCCGTGCGTGGTGACCACGAACTCGAGCAGGAGGGGGAGGGCGTCGGGGGCGCCTCCGAAGTCGAACCGCATGAGCTGGTTCCACTCGGGGTTCCTCCCGCCGTGGCGGTCGACGGGCGTGCGCTGCAGCTGGCGCTTGGAGCTGTCGCCGGGGGAGACGAGGGAGGCGGCGACGGAGAGGGAGGGCTTCTGCTGGAGGAAGGCGAGGGACTTGACGCCCTTGCAAGAGATGGACTTCAATTCGATGCTCATCGATGTTGTTGTTCTTCGTCTGGTCTGCTGCTGCTGCTGCTGCTTTTGCTTTGTCTTCTTCTTCTTCTGGTGCAACAAATGAGATGGCTGTGGAGAAATATAAAGAAATGAAATGGAGGCCGAGTCGCAGTGAGGGAGGGAGGGCTGAGGCCGCAACCGGATCCCTCTTCGTAGAAATTTATCTTTTTGGGTCAAAAGCTAGAATTTTGATTAATTCCGTATATTCGGACAAATACAGTAAAAATAAATCTTAATTAAATTAATAATTTTGAGAATTCAAACTCAAAGCTACTATTTTTTTTCATAATACGGGCATCTATTAATTATTTGTGCCAACTGTCAACCGAACTTAGATTCTGTTAGAAATAGATTTAATAGTCTTGGAACAAGGCCACTATGAAGTGGTGAAGTGGAACATATATTATGTGGCTACATTGTTATTTTTTATACCTAATTAAATTAATCTCTTTTAGAAACTAATGTAGCAAAAAAGATGTCTAGTTTATGTAAGATTTCCACTCTAATCAAATTCACAAAACCTTTTTTTCTTTATCTCCGCTATTCGATTATTCGGTTCATAAATATAATAGTAAGGATTTGATGTTTGCCTTAATTGTCGATTATCCTTCTAGAAGGTTAATTAATGCAGGACTAGGAGGGATAAATTATACTCATAGTTTTAGCTATCTTAAATTAAGATTGACTCAGAAATAATTCAAACCTAAATCAATTATATGTTCAATTAATTTAAGATGCATGAAACAACAAACTTTTAATTATCAACTTTTCGAATCAAGTAGCCCATAAATCATGATTTTCGAACCAAATAATCAAATAGGACTTGCATCAGAATAAGAAAAAAAAATAAAGTGCAATAAACTAGGGATAACATGACACATGTCCCGTCAAACACAACTCGTGTTGTTAAAGTCGAGAGATATTGTTATTAGAAAATTCAGATTACATATCATAATAAAAAAAATTACCATTAATAAGATCCTTGAATTAATGCTAACGAAAAATAGCAATTATTAAAAATAATTGCAAATTCGCAAAATTCATAACAAAAAAACTATTCAAAAGATAAACGGGGTTCGATTGTTTTTTTCTAACACTAAATTATTCTATATGACATACAAAATAAATTAAACAAAAATTATTTGACATATAAAAAAAATAGAAAATAACTAACGTAAAATTCCCTAAGATAGAATAGCAGAACTCCTCGAGCTCATATCTTTTCGCAGATGAAATCTAGGCTCTCTCTCGCAGACAGTTTAGGCACCACTTCAAAAATATTCAATGGAGAGGTCATCTTTAGGGTTGCTAATGTATCCTATTTATAGAGTAAGTTTGGCCTAAAAAATTTTTCATCCAATTACTTGAATTTTCTTGATGAACCATGAATATCAATCATTCATAGTAAGAATCATTTTTTTATGTGAGATAACACGACCCGCATCCGAGAAGCAACACGAAGCATGTCGGTAGTTGGTCTGAATTTGAATATGGTTTGAACTTTGAGTTGACCACAATACATGAATATGACATGTTTCGAGACTGAACAAGGTCCACGTTTTGTATAGCAATTTGTGCTTGTTGGATAGATTAAGCACGATTTGCATTCTAACTAATATAACAAATTTTGTACTCGTTCTTGTCTAATTGTTGGTTTTGATTCCTTTTCCTAATTTGATTTTTCCACACGTCATCTCAGAATTATTTATACTAAAAAAGAAAATAGAAAGCACTTGGATAGTTTCAGAGTCAACATGAAAAAAATGAACAGAATAACTATAAAATAGTGCATGAAACTAATGAAAACTCTAGAAAAATAGTCTAAATGAGATGGTGAAACACTTATATTTTTGCCGATATCAACTTTCACAAGTTTAAACTTTCGTTTGTTCTCAAGCAAACAAATTTAAAATAAAACTCAAGCATCACTAAAAAATTCATCACGACTTTCATCTCATCAACCAATATTTTTTCTCATACTATTAATTTACACGACCATCATCAAAGTATCTTTCCTCATTTCAAAAGATCTCAACTTCATCGAAGTATTGAAACTCAAACTTTTTTTTCTAATCCAACTCCATAAAAAACTATAGTAAACCGTATAATAGTATGAATACTAAAAACACGTCATTAATGAGCCTACAATATTTCTTTTTCATACTAACAATAAAAAAAATAGTTTGAGTTCTAGTCTCAATATAGGGGTTGCATAAGAAAGTCTATAGCGGGCTTTCAACTAATGACTCTCAAACCAAGTGATCTTATGTTGAGGCAGTACTCAAGCTTACTTGCTCAAACATTACTAGATTCTAAATTGAGGATTTTGAATTATGCAGTGATTTGAATACTTGTGAGCTTCTCCATATTGTTAAGGGTTCATGTAATAGACTTTTAATTGGTAGATTCAAATAAGTTGACCTTAGGTCGTCGAGCAAGAATTTCTCACGAATCTAATTACTTGAACATATTAAGGTTCCAAATAACACACATATATCTCGTCGACAACTTTATTCAATTCATTTTTTTAGTATCTTCCACATTTTTTAGATTTTTTTTTAAAAATATAAATAAGCTCAAAGGATACTTAATGAATTCAAGAAAAATGAAACTATAATCATAACTAAAGAAAAAAAGGTAGTCATAAGTTTATAATTCTACTTAGCAAATTCTTCTTACCAACAACCGATAATAAGTTGATACTTGATAAAAAAACAATAATAGTTGAATTTTATAGATGGACAAGTTGTTTTAAAGTTACTACCAACAATCAGCCAAAAGTTAGAGCTAGAAGTTTGTTTAATAATTTTTTTTCAAATTTTCAATTTTTACGGTTTTTTATATTTCTAATGTAGTACATAAGCAATATGAAAGTAAGCAAATATGCAGAACAAAGATAACAATAAAAAGAAATATTATGCATATTTCTAAGCTTGCAACAAATACTATTCTTGGTGTTAAGTGACCTTGAGAAAGTAGTGCATTGCAAATAAGTAAATAAAACTCAAATAAAGGAAAAAAAGAAAAAGGAAAAAGACACAACCGAAGTGATCACTATGATGGCACTAGCTAAGATGATAATTATGGTGACACTAGATAAGTTGCCCAAGTTTGTCAAGATAATGATTTTCCTAGCTTTCACTTTCTATTTGATCCAAATGGCTCATGGTAGCCTGGTAGTCTGCCTGGTGTGCCCGTATAGCCTCCAAAGTAGCACATATGTTGGAAAAAATCAAAAGAACTAGATGAGTAAGTAGGTGGTGATATACACTACGTATGAAGGTTCTTGTGTTATAAGATGGGGATGCTCTAACGAAAAGACTCCTCATCTGCAATATGGATGTAGGGATCAGGCTCATTGTGCTCATCATTTGTAGTAGATATCAATGTTGGAAAATAGAATTAATTGGATTTGTAAAAAATTGTTACTCATGCCAAGTTGGAGCAAGCGATCTTCTTATATAGTACCAAAAAATGAAGTGTGGCACCCATTTGACCATAATGATTAGCTTCATATAAGTGACCTTGCTGCAATCAATCAAAGAGGCTTCTCTCCTAGGCAAGCATCCTAGATGAAGTCGAAAGTGCTCAACAATGGGTGTGATGAGTTCACCAATAACAATAATGTATTTAGTCTTCTTGGTGAACTTTTGTGGTGTGAAGGCAAGAAAAGCTTCAATATGTTGACTCGTCTCGATTTCAGCATCACCCATAAAAAGATAACTATGTAAAATTGACGGCTCCTTCAGTGTCTCTGTGTCCACAAATAGTACAACCAAGGATCCTATATACATAACAAGTATTGAATTCTGGATCTTACTAGCCTTAATTTGTGCCAACAAGAAAGTGGTCTCGCTACTGATGTCTCTTCAAAAGGTTGAGGCGCTGAAAGTTTGGGTGGTTATCAGAATAATGCATTTCAAGGAATGCATAAATGGTGTTGAACTCCTTTAGAGTAAGCTGAAATTATCTATTATAGAATCTAAAGGTAATTTGAGGTAGCTACTCCATTGAGTTCTTTAGATCATCGGTTGAGTTGTCAATGTTGAATGCCTAAAAAAATTAAGAAACTCTAATGTGAGCTTGTCATAAGTTGGCCACTTCTTGAGAACGAAAGTGGTCATACCAATCTGATCACAAAGACAAAGCACCTCATCATGGATGTCAAGTAGCCACACCATGACGGGACATGCATATTTTGTTGGCAACGATATCCAACTTATAAATCTTCCAATAATTTTTGTCTTGTCACGTATCGTTGAACTTCATATTAAGAGGCTTGGGGATCATAAATGGGTTGGGCCAGACCTCTTCTTCTATAACAACATAAGTGTGATGGCATGGTAGGCCAACTGGAGGTAGAACATGGTCTATGTCAACGAGGAAATGGAGTGTGTTCTGTGGATAATGATGGATGACTAATACATGAACATGATTTGTGCTAGGCAGAGGGATGGGCCACATCAATAATTGGTAAAAAAATGATTTTTGAAAACTCAAAAAAAAAAGTTTTGATGAGCAAGCATTGGGTTAGGATGAGATAAATTAGGGATAAACATTGTTTCACTATAAGATAAATTGAATTATAATTTCTATTCAAGATTCTAGATGGATTGGGATTTACTTAAAGTATGATTTTCTCTTCAAAATGAAACAATTATCTCAACTTTAGATAGACCAAAACGTTTCTCACTAGAATCTTATCTACTAAAAACTAAGATGCACTAATATGTATCTTCTAAACTACCAATAGTTCCTCTTTAAGATGGCAATTAATCAACCACACATCCAAAGCATTCCCTGTCAAGATGTGACTTAGATATGACATGCAATGCTTCAACTATGAGTAAATAAATTTCAAAGTTTAAAGGGAACCAATAATCAACTATTCGTATCCAGAGTGCTAGTTAAGCTAAAGATCTTAATCAATCAATGAAAAATCATTAAATACAACATTCATGTTCATAAGAAAAATGAATGAGAACTTAATTCAATTAAATTAAGGATTCAACCATTTTTCTTTAAATGTACTCCATAAAAATAATTAGAAATCAGAATAGGTTCATACTTTAAATTTAGCTGATTATTTTTCTAATTTACTTTTTCTCTGATTATTTTTCTATTTTCATCATCCTAAAAGTTGTATCCAAATTCATCACAACATAATCAATAAAAAACATCTCCTAGACTTACATTACAAGAATATGCACATTTAGCGGCGGATATTACCGTCGCCACACTATCGCTACCCGGTCACTATATAAATCTATGATAGTGCAACGACTGTCCAACGACGCGAATAAACTATTGTTATATGCTAATATTTATTAGCGACAAAGACTCACTATCACTAAAACTGTCATTAAGTTGTCTCTAAGTCGTCGCCACTGTGTCGTTAAACCATCGTTGTTTAGATTTTTTTAAAAGAAAATTGACATTTCGTCAATAATCATCGTTATATTATCGTTACAGCATCTCCATCTCGAAGTTGTAACTATTGTTGCTCTGTCGCTAAGTTATCTTAAAAGTGTCACTAACTACCGAAACAGTTTAACATTGCATTATCTTCATATCATCGCTAAATTGTCATTAAATATCATAACATATAGAGTATAGTGTCGATTTTTTGTTCCTAAACTATCGATGATATGTCGTTAATTAAAATAACAGCGTAAAATATTGGATTAATTTTTATAGAGATCCTTATATACAATATGATATCATCATATCAAACATATATACTCATTCATGCACAAGACAATAAAGATGTCATATAAAAATAATAAGTTTCAAAGTAACACAACAAAGTACTCATCACTGCAAAGTAAGACAACATGTTTTTAAGTATCACAACATAAATTTCTAATGCTATGTCAAACACAAAAGAATTTAATCATCAGACGGAGGAGTGAGTGGAGCATATCGATCGCGAATCAAACTGAGGACCTTCAGCAATAGTGGCATAACCCTCTCATTTATGACCTCCACCACAAGGTCCTTCATCCCAGCCATAGTCACAGGGGCGAGTTCGGCGGCCGAACTGCACGAAGGACCAATGACAGAAGTAGCACTCGCTTGTTGCGAACTACCTAACCCACGAAGTCGACCCTCCTTAATAAGTCTTGCAACTTTTTTCCATACATCCTCATTGACTTTGAAGAATAAGTCTCAATAATACTCTTCTGAGATGAGTAGAAGCTAAATATTGAAGACCTTCCTGAATATACCATCAGGAAAGTCTTCCTCTCATTTATACTTGGCCTGAAAAGACTATGTTATTATTTTGTAAACTAATTAAATATGAGTTGAACATAACAAAAGATGATTAAGTATGAACTAAACATAATAAAACTTGATTTAACATAAAGGGCACATAATTAAATATGAGTTAAACATACTAAAGCATAATTAAATATGAATGAAACTTAATTACATATTACATTATAAGCATAATAACACATGATTAACTATGAAATAAACATATTAAAACAAGATTAAAAGGAGGCTCGGCTAAGAGGAGGGCGATGGCCCTCCTCGCAGCTGTGAGGACGGTCGTCGGCTCCATAGAAGACGGGAGGAGGGCGGTGGAGATGGAACATACCGAGTGTCAGAGAGGCAACAACGGGAAAGAGGGAAGAGCAGAAGAAGAAAAAAAAGATGAAGGGGGATTTAGGGCACGGGAAATAGCAATAGTTTACATTCATCGCTAACTTGTCGATGTGTCGTCGGTAGTGTACTATTTTTTTAATAAACAATAACTACTTACTTTTCATCTTTAAATTGTCGCTACACCATCGTAATATTTTAATAAAAAAATAAATTATTTGGTTATTAATGACCATCGTCAACCCATCTCAAAAATATCGTTATTAGCAACATGTTAGCAATAGATATAGATGTCGCTAAGTCATTGTCGCTAAAGCGCCTTAGTCTTGTAGTGTTAGCATTGAGTTTATCTCTACATGCAGAATCTATGTTCACATAAGAAAAATAACCAAAATATCCTCGTATGAGAGACATCTACCTCTTTATCATTCTAAACTTCTTTTGCCAATTTGATCTCCAATGGTATAGGTGGTCTGTCATTCATCATGTATGTTGTTGTACTTATTGCATCTTCCCAAAATTACTTTGGTAGATCCGCATGGATTCATCTCCTCGTTCATTCATTGATTGTCTTGATCACTTGTTCAACCACATTGTTCTTTTGTGGTTTTAGGATCCATATTCGAATGACATGTCCTTTAAAACTACTTGAAATCTTGGTTCATATATCCATAACCATTAATCATGTCGTAAATATTAGATTTTGACACAATTCTTTGGAAGTAGAAAATATGTCAGGTTTACCTTTTGAAAAATAAACTCGTCCTAAACAGTCATCGATGAATATCACATAATACACTAACCTGATGAGAGATGGAATTGGAGATGGTCCCCACACATTAATGCACATGATATTCAACTTATTCTTTGGCGTCATTTGCACTTTGAAGAAGCTTACCTTTTTCTTGCTTTCCTAGCACACAAATTCTAGAAAGTCACTGATTGACTTCAAATTTGGAAAATCAACATATCTCATGCAAAACCTTCATTCCCTTTTCACTTATGTGTCCAAGTTTATAAAATCATATATTAGTCATATTATTTAAATAAGCAATTGTCGCGGAATTTTTAGCATTTTTTGACATATACAAGATATTCAACTTGTTGCATTGTGCTATAACCATAGACATTTAGTGACTTTCCAAGAATTACCCACAAACATTATAGCATAACACTCAAAATAAAATTATCCCATTTAAATTAAAATTCTCCTAAGTCCTTGCATATGTCAAACATCTTTTAACTTCTAAGCAATCTCTACATCTATCATGATCTGACATCTCTCTTCCCTACAATATTCAAGGGTTAATTATCAATAAGGTAAATATTTCTGAAATTTTTCAATATATAATTTTTCATATTCTCTTGTGAGGTAGATTGAAACGAGGCTCTATAGTCCCAAATTCATAATTCTGCTAGGTTGACAACACTCAGAATTAAATCATTTGGCATTTCTTCTATTGTAACATTGGTTGAATCCTCATTATTTTGTTTTTCTTTGTTACTCTACAATTTCTCTTTAGTCACTTTTCTTTCCAATAGTTCTAGCATGCAAATTCACTAGATTTTTTACCATGATTTGATTGACTTTGTCGCCTAAATTTTGATATGCTTTAGTTATGTCATCATTGTTATGTTCTTCCTTTATTTTCTATGTTCAAAAACACACCAAAAGTTTCTCTTGATTCTCTTTTGTGAATGTTCTCACTCAAGATTAGATCTCGAATATCATTGAGCTTCTATTTGGTGGATCCGAAAGAGCTACTATTTTTTGCGACAATGACAATCCAACTTTCATCATTAAAATTAGAGCCTTAACTTCATATCAAGAGTAATATTGTTCCAACTCACTTGTTTTATGATGATATTGAATTTCTTGATATTTGTGACATAAATCCCTTCGGAAATCTTCATATTAAATAACCTCAAGTAAACCTTATTTATTGTAAATTATTTCTATATATATTTTATGACACCTTCATCAAACCGATCATGATTTTCTTGTTCACGAAATTGAAGGTGACATTACGTTCCAACATTAACTAAATAACACCAAAGGCATGCCAATTCAACAAAGCCCAATATCTGTTGCTCATGGTATATGACTTATTTTATGAAAAGGTTTGATATAATTTCTTCTTGTACATAAACTTGAATCAACAACTTTGAGAAGCAAAAAGATTTCCATCAAACTTCATGATCTTGTCCTATCCATCATATGCCACAAAAGCTCCTAGTGCCACTAAAATCATTACTCTCATACTAATTGTTGGGAAAATCAAGAACAAAAAGAAAAAAAATCACAAGAAACATGCACAAAATTATATAGTTCGGAGATGGATCTTATATATCCACGATCATCGTAGAGAGTTCCACTATTTTCATGTCAAATATATAACCTCCAAAAGAATATTTTGCAATAGTTGTTATCCACAAATTCATAAAGAAGTTCTAAATTAGCATCTTGATACATTGAATAAACATCATGCACAGAAGAAATGGAAATAAAAGTATTCATTATAGAGAAAGAATGAATAATAAAAGTGTACCTTGAATGAATTATTAATATTTTCAAACTTGTCTTGACTATCTCTTTAAAATTGTTGGATCTATTGACATAGGAGAATCAAGGTAATAAATTATGAATTATTGGTTACAAGAGAAAACAAAGGTGGCATCAAAATTTTTTACAACATTTTAATCCAAAAGCATTTTGTGATTCAATAAAAAATATTGTTAAACAAAAAATATTCATAAGTGAAAAAACTTGACATATTAATTAAATACTCAAACATAATTATGTGTACTTATGATTATATAAGATAACTCGTGTACCTTTATTAAGTTGTCAAGAAGATTTGTGAAGATAGTAAAGCCCTTACAAATGCATTCAAACTGAGAGTTTGACTCATTTTCTTTCATGAACACGTGTCACAAAACCATATGTAAACCCATAGAGTTTGTGCTTAAAATAAATTTATTATAAAATAATTAATGTTAATGAAAAATATTAAAATATTTGTATCTTAAGACCCAAAATACGTAGCTACCATATTCTTTTACAACAATAGAGAAATATAATTTCTTTAGATCCAAACCTAATGAAAATATATAATAACAGACGTGAAGGTTTAATATGCTCAAAAGTCAAAGTAGACTCATAGTCACCGGAATTATCTAAGGTAAATGTTTTTAATAATAATTGGGATTGAGACTTTTTCGGATGAAAGAATTGTGAATGTCAATATATGAGACATTGTCACTTATTTTCCATGTAATTTCTCGAAATTGTCCCTCATATCCTATTTTTTTATCCAAACCATTGAATCAATAATTTCACTATGAAATTTATGATTTCAACCTATTAATTTTTTTTAATCTACATTTGATAACTAGATCATGATGTGATTATATGTCCAACGATGTAACTTTTTTTAGAATCCATGAAGAATCTCATATTTAGAATCTGGGTCAGGTGACTCTTATTTTTGGGGTCACTAGGAATGCGGACTCTTTTTTACTTTTTTTACCTAGCCTTTTTTTTCTCTTCTCACACATCTCTCACGCTTTCTTTTTTAACGAACATTTAATTTAATTTTCTTCTCTCTCATTCCACTCTTACTTTTTTTTCTTTAAATTTTATCTTTTTTTTTTAATTTTAAGTATTAACTTTTATTTGAAGTAATAATTTTAACTTTATACAAACTCTACTTCAAGCACAATTGTGCTGTGATTTAAATTGAGTTTAAAAGGTAAACTCAAGTTTATGATTTAATTCACAATATTGAGATACTTTTTCATGACATATATTTTTTATTTGGCATCATTTTTTGGCATAAATATTAATGCATATTTCACATAGGAGAGATCAAAGCGAGAAATAAGACATGCTCTATTCGGTAACAAGAAATAGGTCAAAACATGAGCTTGTTCCGGTGAATTCTAATAAATGATATGATGTTTGTCGGAACCTCCACCAGTATGAAGAACGTGTTTTTTTTTCTTTTTTATGTAACATCATATTCTCTCTCTCCTTCTCTCATTTTTTTTTGTTTTCTTTAACTTATAATTTTAAGTATTCAATTTTAACTATATACTTACTCAATCATAATTTATAAAATTATTAATCACCTCAAAACATTTCTATGTTCTTATCTTCTTAAAGTTAATTTGCATGAACAATATATTTTATTATATTATACAATTAATTTCATTTTATTTTTATAATATTTAAAATATATATTTTATTATATTACAATAAATATGTCATTAAAAATAATTTATTATTATATTTTTATTTAACTAACAATTTATCACTAAAATTATATCTAATCTTTCTAGTTCTCACATTTTGTCCAAATATCAATTGAAATTAATTTGTTACTCATCATGAACTCAAAGAATCCAAGTTATATTTGTCAAATGCACCCATGGGCAGCGTTTGGTAATGAGAATATGAGGTTCTCCAAATTCTTAGGCTGCATTTGGGAATAGAACATGAGCCAGAACCGACTTCTATTTTAATTCAATTCCGTCCGATTCCACAAACGATGTGACATTTTGGAGAATCCGACATAGAACCCGAGCCTCAAACTATAATTATTTATGCGTAATTTTTTTTTTACTTTTTTCTTTTTTTCTTTACTCAACTTTTAATTTTAAACAATAAGTTTTAATTTATATTAACTTACAAATTATTAATTATCCCATTATACTTTTTTAACTCATATTTTTTTAGTTATCTTTATGATAATATTTTATTAATTTAAGCATGAGATTAGAATATGTTTCATAAATCATTTAATTATATTATTTATGAGAATAATTTTATATACTTAAATTTATATATTCATGAGTCATTTATTACCTTATATTTAATTTATGTTATCCCATTATTTATTAGTATAATTATTAATTATTTAAACAAAATATGTTGTATAAAAATATTATTATTAAAATATTAGTTTGTGAGATTAATTTTATATTAGTTATTATTTTTAATAATTTTAATTGATATATTTTACAGAAATAATGTTATGAAAATATTAAATATTTTATATTACTTATAAAATTTTATATTTAAAATACATATTATATTTTTCTTATCTTTTATCCAAGCTGAACTTATTTATAATCATTATATTTTAGTTCATCCAAACACAATTAAAATTAATATAATAAATTAAACTATTCATTAGAACTCCGAGAATCTCATAATTCTATTTTCAAACATACCTTAATGAATTATTAATTTAATAAAAAATTAATTGTGTTTGGATAAACTAAAATATTAAGTTCAAGGATGTTCGTATGAACCGCACGATAAGTGAAAAGTTAAATTAATCTTTTGTAATACTAATATTAATGGAATATAGAAAAATATAATAATAATTTTAATGATATATTTAACCTAATAAAATAAAAAAATGTTTTATAAAATCATAAATAAATAATAGAAATTAATTTAAACTTATTAGAATAAGATAAAAATGTATAATATAATAAAAATATTGTGTTAAACTCCTCATTAAAAAAGTTGGAACTTAAAAATAATTTAGTAAGAAAACAAATAAAAAATAGCAAGGTAGTAATTATTTTATAATTATATTACTGCATTAATATACAACTAAAATCTATAATTTCAAACTTAAATTTAATATTTAAAAATTGAAAGACAAATTTAAAATTTAAATTAAATATTAAAAGAGAAAATCGAGAGCGTTGGAGCAGAGAAAAATTAAATTGAATATTTTTTAAAAGAAGAAATATGAGATAGTTAAGGAAAAAGAAAAGGTAAAAAAAATCACGCCAACAACAAAAAAGGTAACAGAAAAAGGAGTTGATCCCCTACTTCGTGCAGGAATATCAAAAGACGAACTTAGGATTAACCCCAAATTTTGAGCTCAGATTTTTCCCAATGAACTTAGTCCTAACAGTCACATAAATTTAGTCCCGTGAGGACTCCATTGACGAGGAAGAAGATTCCAATGAGCCTTAGAAGCAACGAAGGGACGTTGGAAACTTGAAAACTCATTTTTTCCATCAAATTTGGCTCAGCGACAGGTTTTTTTTGGTAGTGGAGAATATACTAACATCGCCCGTCCATTTTAAAATTTATTAGCTTATTAACTTTGAATATTCATGATTCTTATCAATTTAAAATATATTTTAGATAATAAAAAAAAGATAATCATCCCTATTTCATCCATGTACGAGACTAATCCTATGATCTTACATTGGGTCGTTAAATTGATCAATATTTTTATAACTTGGACCATGAGTCGGACGAATTTAAATGACATAGTAGCTGATGGCTTGACTGTTACCATAATTAACTTCTTGATTTTAAGGAAGTTTCAGTATTCTCTTGGCGCACGTGGTTGGTAAAAGTATCACATGCCAGTTGTTTGTAAACTGTTATAACTTATAAAACGTAAAACTGTTGAAACATTCCACATAATTGTCGCGTAATCGTTCGAACATTGGGAGGATGAAGAAGACAGAACCAGGGATATAAGTTCATTTCGTAGCTTCAATATGATCTTGGTTTTGAAATGAGACAAAATGTGTCTTCATGCATTGAATACCACGACTTCAGTAATTAATCACGAAGACTTGTTCCAAACTGTTTTAGAGTACATACTTCACAAGACTTCTGGTATTAATGTGACAGAATTAAGCACGTCTAAGAGAGTGCCATATAAATCATAGCCGATTCCATCGTAGTAAGTAGGTATTATCATAGGAGGAATCTCATTTCTTTCCGCTCTTCTTGAGACCAGATCCTCCAAGTGCTCCCTTCTGCGCAGCTTTGGCCTTCAATTCTTTCAGAGCCTGTAAATTTTCAGCGGCGAGATGATAAAACTGAGATTTGCACCGGATAAAAGGAGGACAACAAAGAAAACCAACAAGGGAGAAGTTTCTTACCTTTTCTTCCTCTTTTTTCTTCTTAATATTTTCTAGATCGACCTGCAAGAATGTTTGTCAGTAAGCATCATGCTAACAGCAATCCGGAAGATAGAATTGGTATAATAAACTTTTTAGCGCGTAGTTCGATTACATAGCTTTGATTAGAAGCAGGAATTCAAACAATGGGTCCAGTAGAGCAATATTTTTGGGATTTTAATTAAAATGTAAATAATTCGACAGTTAGTTGAAACATAAGAAAAAACTAATACAAGTTTCAAGAAAGTGTTTTGAAGCCATGGAACTATATGGAGCATTTAAAAAAGCCACAGATCAAATTATCATGTTCAGCTGATGCAAAGGGACTAAAGATTGAATTTCAAGATCTGATCATTATCACGAAGCAAGAGAATCCAAAGGGCCTTGTTGAAATAGATGAGTCTAGCAATTAAAAACTAATCCCGAATTCATGCACTAGAAGATGAAATCCATGTTAAAATTTAAAACAGGGAGATGGTTGTTAATACCCATCAACATGGATCTCATGAAAACATTATTATCCTAACGTTGCTGACTTATCTGGTTCTGGTACACCATATAGTGCCTAGGGCTAAGCCATTAGTAATAACTCTTCCAAAAGGATTCCACCTAAAGGTGAGTTTAAGTCATCAACATTCTAAACGAGCTTAAAGATGGATGATTCCTAACCAGGACTAAAGAAAATCATCAAATAATTGTATGAATGATGCTTTCCTTCTCAACAACTAAAAAAATCATATAGAAATTTGAAAGGTAATCAGATACAAGTTTATGTTCCAAGAAGAAAGCACATAACACCGTTTGCTTTCCTATGGTCAATGTGGGTCCAACACAATGGATGCACATTTCGAGAGGAGAGATTGTATGTGGAGAATATTGTAGCTATAGCCGATAGACTAGTGAACTAATGGATGAGATGCTAATCTTTTGATTCTCATGTAACAAGAATATGTAAAACAGTATTTGCCTCAATAAAATTGATGGTTACTCTTGGTAAAAGTCCTTTTCCCTCTAAAAAAATTTGACAGGTAATGAATGATTTAAGCTCAGTACATACCCTGGTTGATAAAAGAAATAGATAATTCAATCACTGATTTAAGCTCAGTATATGCCCTGGTTGATAAAAGAAATAGATAATTCAATCAAACCGAAGTATAATAGTCCATGGCCTGAGCAACAATAGAGTGTTATTTAGTGAACAAGAATCTAGCATTCAAGTCTAGTGCTCAGTACTCACACTAGGAAGATATAAATAGAAGCCTCTGAACATGTGATGGATAAGAAAAAAAAAAAAGATAACACACGATGTCACAAGGGTGGCTACATAATCAGCTTATATAAACAAAATTGTATAAGTATCCGTCCAAGCAAGGATTTTTTTTTTTTGAAGGGACCGAGCAAGGTATGTTAACAATGAATAGAGGAAAAAGAAGATAGATGGATATCGACCGTATTCAGTTCAAATCTGCCCAATGGCAAACTTAAGTACATTATGTATGCCCTGGATCGGTCAAGCAAAGGAAAGCATCACTCTTAAGGTTGCCACTAAACTATGGAATACAGAAAAACATCACTCCTAAGGTTGTTGCTAATCTATGGTATTCAAAATTCCAACAAAGCATATACAGGAAAGTTGCATATGCATGCATCGCTTGGAAACTGGGGACATCATCTCCCATATCAGACCAATCCCTAGTTAGCTCATAAGGGCTATGAATTGGCTGTATGGAACACTTCCCTGACGGTTCAACAGGTATAAAAGCCCTCAAAAACTGAGGACAACATATTGCCAAAAGTTGAATGTACAACACCACAAGATCACAAGTCAACCACAGGTCATAGCAACTGGCAGACCTTGAGCGAATATGTCACAATTTGTGACTGACGAGACTGATGATTACATGGGCCTCTCTGCTATTATAGTTCTTCAATGGTTTTCAACTTTATACGCTTTCAGGCAAGCTAAAACAATGAAGTAATAGTAAACTAAAGAAGTTTTAGTTGGAGTATTTAAGAATGTTGTACAACGAACAGATGCACAAATCCTTAGAAGGGAACATCAAACAATTGAAAATTTTACATACGATCTCTTTCCCTCCCCTCCATGCCTGATCAATACTAATTTATCTGGGATCACACTATTCAATCAAACTAATATGAACCAAGTAAGGATGCTGCTTCAAATATTAATATATTAACACATCAAAATCACTTTTTTATTGTCTATGAAATTTCATTTGCACCCGTAAAAACAAAAAGGGAACGCAACCCCCAAAACAAATCCCTCAAAGAAGAAAAAACCTGATCGAACGGGCACAGATGATTCCCGAAACTAATGCATAAAGGATAAAAAAAAGGTCAATGATTCCTGAAGTACAAATCTCTATGCAAAACAGGCAAATCAAAGAAGCTTAATAAACAAATTTAGGCTTCTGATTACGGAGACACAGACCAGAAAGAACAAGATCAATTTCTTTAACGGTTTTATTAACATATGATAAGTTATCAGAATCGATCGATTCAACCATATCAAAAAGCAGATCCATGATAGAAAAAAGAACGACTTGCAATAGTTTTTTGACAAATAGATCAGATCAGATCGAGAAGAGTTTCCTGATACCTCGTCGTAATCCTTCTTGTCTGACTTGGGTTGCTTCAAGGGCTTCAACTTCCCACCTGAATCGATCAAATTAATCAATATAAGTCCGAGAGTAAAAAATCACATCCAAATGATCACAAAATTAAAAAAACCCAAAATAAACAGAGAGGAACGAATCAGTCAGCAACATCACCTTGCTTGGACGACATGATTTCTGTTCTGTTTTGTGGAGAGGAAGACCGAGAGGTTGGAGATGAGGCGGAGAGCAAGAAGAAAAAGATGAACCCTAGACAATAATGCCATGGGGCCGGCGAAGTGTATATATAAATGACCGGGGAAGAAATTATTATTATTTATTTATTTATTTATTTATTTATTTATTTTTATTATTATTATTATTATTATTATTATTATTATTATATACTATTAAAGAAGATGCACCTATCATTTTTGAACCGTCGGATATAAGATAGGTGATTAAAAAAATTAAATAAAAACTATAAATTTTAAATAAGTTATTTATTTTTTAATCGTATATTACAAAATTAACAATATGTAAGATAGAAAATATGATATATTCTATTTAAATAGAATATACTTTTATTATTATTATTATTATTATTATTATTATTATTATTATTATTATTATTATTATTATTATTATTATTATTATTATTATTATTATTATTATTATTATTATTATTATTATTATTATTATTATTATTATTTGCATTAAATTTATCTAATTATAGTAACAAGCAAAAAAGTTTTAGCATTGTTTATTTTCTCGCTCAACTGGAAGTTGCTTAAAATTAATTAATTTGTGCCTATATTGAGATAACGTAGCTCGTTACAAGATTGTGTTATTAATGTTTTTACATTGAAAAAGATAAAAATGATGTTATCATTAAGCATTTGAAAGTAGATGATCTGTTATGATTATCAGTTATTTATTTTAAATTATGGTTCCCAATAAAATTGTATCAATTATTGATTGTGAACAATTTAACTCCCTCATAATCTTTATCTTCTTACATAGGAGAAAAGACGAGTCTAATAAAATGATGGCTAGAGGTGAGACGGTTAATTCACTATTAGGAAGATTAAATTGTTCAACGTTATCTACATTTTCAATTCATATATGTAAACATTGTTAGAACTTTTTGCCTGTTAAAATATTTGAATATAATTCTAGAACGATCTTCTCTATTCTCGAGTTTTCTTTCGTTTATTTTTTATTTATATTGAATAACATATTTTTCTTGAGTTTTAGTTATTTCTTTTTTCATATTAATGTCAGCATCGGATCAGACCAATCAGTCCGACCGTCGGAGCTTAGAGCGGTCCTAGTTCGATGCCAAAATCGGACGAGGGGTTGAACCAAATAGAACCGATCAAAAACTAAAAAATGAATGATCGAACTGTATGAACTGTTCGATTCCAACTGAACTGACTGATTAAATTGAAAAATAAAAATCGGGCTTCGAAACTTTGAACCATGGAAAAATCTTATGGTTCAAAACTTGTAAGACCATTTTTATTTCTTTTTTTCTTTTCAGTTATAAAACTAAATCTTCAATTAATATTTATGTTTGAATAAATAATTATTTGAGATATATTTTTATTAATAATTTTTATATCATTAATTGAGCACAACCAATATAATTTGAGCGTCAAATTAAATTTGTGTTCAAATTTAAATAGATTATTTATGATTCTTCGTCTAAATTATAAGTCATATTTTAATTTAATATTATTTTAATAGTATTTGATTCGATCATCCGACTTAATCAGTTTAATCGATTCGACCTGACGCGGAGACTTTTGAGGAACCTCGCATCGGAAATGGCGCGCAGCAAAGAAGCTAATATACTTGAAGAAGAAAGACTCCGCCAAGTACAAGGCTAACTAGAATGCCTAAGGAAAAGAGGGGACCTTGATACGAAGATGCTTTCTCTAGATAGCATTATCTTAATTAATTTGGTTGATCCTAACGTGCACATTGTAACGATCCGAACACTTGAGTGAGAGGAAGTTATTTATAACATAGCTCGAATGTCCAATTGCCACATAAATAATAAAAACTCATTACACATAATATCTCCTAGCAGTTATAAACTAAAACCTCGTATGTATCATAATAGATAAAACAAACGACAAACTAAATATATACATAGTCACAACTTAGAATATTTTTTTTTAACATTATGGTACAATGACCACAACTTACACACACATATATACATTGTATACATATTCAAAACAACTTATACAAAAGTACTGTAGAACCTAAAAGATTATATATTTATGTAAAACTCGCTCCATGTGCAAAATGGTGTCATGAGCATCAGTTGCCACCCGTCAATTCTTAACTTGCAAGATCCAAGTACAAGAAAAAATAGAATATTTCTCTCGTGAGCAAATGCTCGTACGTAGGACCAATAAATAAAATTACATGCATATAATAGAATTTAAAATTATAAAATATCAAATGTACGTAAAATATTATTCGTAGGACGTAAGGCACATCTTTAAGCATGATCAATCTATATACATATAAATTCATAATTCACAAATTTCATTTAAAAAAAACACATAAGATCTCGTAAGTTAATCATATTACACATTCATATATTTTCTTATCCATTATTATCAAAAACATATGTAAATTATATCACACATTCATATATTTTCTCATTCATTATTATCGAAGACACATAAGGTCTCACATATAAATCATATCACACATTCACAATTTTTTATCCATTATTATCTTTACTTATCATATCCATCGTTGGCACTATGGTATCACATCACATATCGGCGCACCATAGATCTCTCTTTAGACCATTATCTCGTGGGGCTTGCTCATTTGACCCACTTAATGATTCCAATTACTTAGGCGCTCCGGTAGGTGAATTTTAGAGGTGACCCCCACTAATTATCCTCTTGGTACTTAGTTTCAATTCTACCAAAATTATATCATATATTAGTGCATCATATGTCTCTCTTTGGACCGTTACTACGTAGGACTTGCTCATTTGAGCCACATAATAATCTCATTACATAGGAATTTCGATAGATTAATTATAGATACCCCTACAGATTATTCTATGTGGCACTTAGTTTTAATTCTACCATTATTGTACAATATAATCATTCACTTAATAACTTCATCGAAGCATTTAAGGTCACATGATATACATTAAATTTCAAAGTCCAAATTTAAAGCATATTAATCACAATGATTAGAAATATGCATAAAAAATCAATAATCACGATTAATCACATGGATGATATTTTTTGATATTCATCCCTTGAAATATTTGATTAACACAAATGGAAATCACAATCATGATGCACAACTCATTATTATCAACTCATATCAATTCATAATATCAAATAATTAATTTGAGGAGTAATTATTCATAAGAAAAATAATTCAAATTTTCATAATTTATCATGAAACAAATGATTAGTAATAAGTAAGATAAAATAAATTGACCAATTAAGCAAACTACACATTCTCACGGCTTGACATATAGTCAAAGATTTATTTTTAGTTTTCACTATAGAAGACCAAATTTAATAAAATTAATTTTGTTTGAAAGTAGACTCGAAAATCTTTAACACATATTAATTTTAGATTTTTTTCTACTTCATGAGTTATTTACAAAAATTCTCGTGATTACAAGTATTCTAGTATTCAAACTGTAATTCTAAAGACTGATAGATACCACTTGTTTTCCTCATAACTATCATTAGACAAATTATTTTGATGTCATTCCACTTGAGTGAAATCCTAGTTGTTTAAGATTTAAGACCTATAAATTTAATATTTTTGTTTGAAGTACACAACTTATGGTATAATTTTAAATCAGGTATTACTATTCATCCTGGGCAGTTAGACCTACACTCACTAATTCATTCATAACTCACTAAATACAATTTCTTTTGTGAAAATTATTTCTTCCATAGAAACTTTACATCTAAGGAGTCAGAGTAGTTTCATAATTTTGGAAATATTGCAAGACATATTACTCATATAGTAAACTTTTAGCTACTTAAATTACAACTAGGAATGTTCTCCACATTAATTTCACAAGTCTATACTATTTTATTTAATTTCTTATAAATCCAAACAGATAAACTATTTGATATTAAACTTCATATTCAAAAATTTAGATCATCATAAAACAAAAACAAATATAATTGAATTCACCCATACATACCTTGCTCCTTACTTATTCTTTGCTAATTATAGTCTTTAACGTTGTGTTTATTTTTTTTTCTTACCTCACTAAACCACTCTCTTCACCTTCTCTCACAGGTCCAAAAGGAAGCCAACAGAAAATAATATAAGATAAGGATGGTTTAGTATATATTCTAGAGTAGTCGGTTGAAATAAAACATTAGACAAATGATAAAATGTTAGTGGCCACATAGGTCAGTTAGGATGAGTTAGGTGAAGGCTTAGCTGATTGGTCCAACCAATTAAGTCAAATTGAAGTGCTGAGAAGCATATCTAATTAAGCTGATAAGCATATTAGCTAAGGACTAATTTTCCTAACTAGCTTAGACTAATTAACTCTTGATTAGCCAATACTTCTTAGAAAGTAGGATAATAAACTCTTAAAAGTAATTAATTTAATTAATTACTAATTAAGATAATAACTTTAAGATAAATAGGATATCATAATTAGCTTCAAATTTCTTCCAAATAAAATACTTAACTTTATTTAAATTTTTAATTAAGTGAATGACTTAAGAGGTCATTATTTAGAAACATTACAAATGTCTTTTCATGATGAAGGTATTTTGCTTAAGCAAAAATATGCTACTTGCCGGGATAAAAAGATTCAAATGGTCATAATTTTACTAAAATATACTAATATATTATTATTATTATTATTATTATTATTATTATTATTATTATTATTATTATTATTATTATTATTATTATTATTATTATTATTTCTTTAC
>LTAE01004076.1:0-34166 GCA_001647135.1 Pontederia paniculata | reverse complement strand
CTTCGGTCATCCTCCCTATATCTTTGGTCAACCGTTCTAACTCTGATCCCTCTTCACATGCATTCTCCTTCAATATTGGTCGACCACTTCATATTCCTAGGACGACCACTGCACACATGTAGTTCTTCTAATGTCTTCTGTGTGCATAGGTCGTCCGTTCCTTTAGCTTTGGTCGACCTATCAATTTTTGAACTTGAACATCCTGTTTCAAAAATCAGCTCAACAAGTTCATTAGTTAAAACTAAGTTCCCTTACAAATTTGTGATCATCAAAATAATCTCGGGATCTTAGATTCAACAGTTTCCTTATTTATCCAGATTGTTATAATCTTCAATAATCGTTTGTGATTCCTTTCCTTAATTATTTGTGATGTTATAATCTTCAATAACTGCCTCAATTGTCCGAGTTTTGACTTTTGAATTGTGATCACTTGAATTGTTATTGCATTCCTTCAAGCTGCCTTCTTCCCTTAATTGGTTTGTAATATGTTTCCATAATTGGGGCCAACTTGATTGGGAAACTTTTTTTGCCTCTTGATTGTGGGAATTTCTTGGCAAATTGAATTTGAATTTGAAGAGGACCGGATCCTCGCTTGCCCATTTTGCATTATTAGCTCAAAAATTGCATAGAGACCCAATTTTATAATGATATGCAATATTTCTTGAAAATGGGTTAGTCAAATATAGAATGTTGCAATTTGGTAAAAAGGTGGCAAGAAAGTCTTATGTGGCATGCAAAACACGACAAAATGTGACATGAATGAGGGATAAAAAATGGTGTTTTTAGCGACTCATCAACTACCGCAAGTTTGAATCTTTGCTTGTCCTCAAGCAAAATTACGGTATTTAAGAAAAAAATCACACTAGAGAGAATAAACCTATTAGCAAACGAGTCCAATTGCATATCACATCCAACAACATTTAATGTGTGTTCTTAATGGACTGTTCTTTATTTTTGAGATCACTAAAGATCGGGCCTATACATGACTATACTCATGAGATCCTTAACAACTTGCCACAGCCACCTTTTAGAGCTAAGAATTCATTGCTCAAATTAACAAGCTAAAAAACACCTATTTTCTTTACAGTGTAACAAGCCTTAAGTGTTTAACATTTTTCTTCCCTCATCTTGAATAGGATGTATGAAAATCCTCAGAGAAGAAACATCACAATGTCACAACTAAATTGTACAAGACCTTCAGAGGGTGTGACAAGGTATAGGCATTGGGTCACACTAGTGAACTTTAGAGCTGATTTTGCTTTGGGTGCTCAATGGGGTTTAACTAACCCTCTTTTCTCTTTGTGGGGGTTAGACTAGCTCTCTTTTTATTATGGAGTTTGACTAACCCTCTTGATAACTCAGGCTCAGATGTTTTTCAGTCGTCACAAGTGGTATTACAAGCTGGGTGATGACGCTGGTTGTGACGAAGATCGTGATGCAAAAATTGACTTCGGTTTTCACACATAGATGGGTTATCACTCATATTTTTACTCTTCTCTACCTTGTGGAAAAAATAGGAGGTTTGAATTGTTACCTGGATAGTCAAATTCAAATATCTAAGGTTTGTTGTGGTAAGTGTCAAGTTTATGCCTGAACTTTGATCCAAAACAAGGTGTTAGAGGTGTTTTTGTTTCATAAAGGGATGCTGGGTGATTTTACAAAGGACAGAAATGCAGGTAGGTTACATATCTCTAATGCTCCCTAAACAATGCTAGAAGGAACAAAGCAAGAATCAAACAAGGGGAATTTCAAAGTGGTTAGAGAAGATACATGTCAAGAGTTAGGGGTTAGTGATAGCAACAGAAGGAAGTCATTTTATATCATTCATATCTGGAGGTTACATGTGTCAGCTTTCACAGTCTTACCTTTGTGCTTCCAAAATTTCCCGAACCTAGAAAATGCAAAATACCTCAAGAAAATAAAAGATACAAAAGAAAATTTTCCATGACAATAGAAAAATACAACAAAATACACCATGGTAGTACAAAAGTGGAGAGAAATGATATACCATGATGCCCTATCGCAAGCTTATCCAAAACATTGTCCTTAGTGTTTTAACAAAAGGCAGGGTTGATCTCCTTCAGTCGGAGTCGCAGTCGTCGTCTTCTTTTGCCGCAGGTGTTGCTTCCATCAGCTTCCTCAGCTCGGTTACCTCTTGCTCGGTCTTGGCTTATGACGCTTGGATCTTCGCGTTCTGCACAATGAGGGTCTGTACAAGGCCAAGGAGCTTCGAATGTCTTCAATGGAAGATGTTAGGCTGATGCCTGAGAAGCTGTGCAACTGGCGAGCTTCTTCTTTCGCGGGGTCTCGGTGATGACGCAGGTGCTAATAGGGTCGGCATCGATAGATGCATTCCTCTTCTTCTTCTTTGGTACGAGCATGGGCATTACCGTGGCATCATCTGCTCCTCGTCCAATTGGATCAACCAATTCTACCCTTTCATTATGCTCGTTTTTGTAGGCCAGGTAAGGAGGAGCATGTTGTCAATGTGATCGAAGCGGAGGTAGAGACCATCGTCCTTCTAGTATAGAAACTTCATATGGACGAAGTTCGGAATGTTGATGTAGCCGCTTCCCTTGGCCGGGCGGAGTCCCTCAAGACTGAGTCTGAGGCTTATGGTGATGGAGGTGATGAGGATGATGATGCAGATGGTGCCGGTGGTGCTCGAAGATAGCTTGACCAAGTGGTCCAGGAGAAAGGCGCCGAGGTTGATCTACACTCCCTTTAGCATCCCCTATAGGATGAACAACTCGGACTCGCGGACCAGAATTGGTCCTATCAAGATAATATTATAGAGAACTCTTTGTATATACCTAAAAGTTGGGTTATAGATGGAGATATACTTCGTCTTCTTGAAATCGACACTCTTCTTGTCGGTGAGCCATTCCCATACCTCTCGACGCTTGAAGTATTTCAGTGGTGATCGGAGGCTGACAGTTGGGAGGCCAAGTGCTCTGTTGAATTCCCGGAGGGTCAACATGAAGTTTGCGATTGTAGAGCCAGAAGTGGATGAAGTCATTGCAGTCGGGTTGCTTCTCAACCCGTAGCACACTCAAGAACTCGATGGCGAGGCGCGGATAACTTGGCAAATTGCTGAAGAAAAACTTGGTTGTGCTGATGTGGCTCATGCAGTATTCCACATATTCTAGGATACCCAGCTCAAATAGCGTCATGTCATGGAGAAAATGGGTAGCCTAGAATTCCAAGTTCTTGATCTTTCTAAAGCGTTGCTCATGCGCACGACTTGACTTGGTGGAGCCATAGTGGGAGAAGGAGAAGCTTTCCTTTCGTCCTCCAAAGTATGTGCTGAAGGGAGAGTAGAGTCGGAAGAGGTGGTTACAAGGGTGTGAACTTATGAGTGTGGTGACGGTGTTTGCCCTACGGGTGATGAAGGTTGTGATGGTTGTTCTAAGGGTGGTGAAGGTTGTGATGGCTGTTCTAAGGGTGGTGAAGGCTCTAATGGCTGTATAGGCGGAGGTGGTATTGGTGAAGCGCGAGTAGGTGACGGCCTAGTTGAAGGGATTGGTGGTGAGAGGGCAAGGGCTAATGGTGATGGTGGTGGTTGTGATGATGAAGGTACCGGTGAAAAGACTTGAGATGGAGGTAAAGGTTTCGGAGAGGGCAGACGCGATGGTTGTGGCGACTCCGGGGCCATCTGGAATCCAATCTCAGGGGAGGTTTCCTTCGTCTCCTCCTCTAGTGGTGATGAGTTAAGATCATAGGAGGGAGCAGGGAGCCGAGGCAATGGGATCTCCTTTTTCTTCTTGCCATTTGTTGTTGTTGACGCCGGCACAACTTCAGCGGATGTGGTCGTCACTTGTGGCGGTTCAGTGCTGGGCGACATTGATAGTTATTACTCGCCCTTACTTGAGGCTTCATTGTCTTTGCCGCTTGCAAGATGAGGGAGATGTTATCTTCCTCGATCTCTACTTTCGTCCAATTGATGGCGTGAGGTTTGTCGGTGTTGGGACAAGAGACGGCCTTCTTCATGATCTTCTTTCACTTGTTATTAGTCCCTTGTTTCTTCTTATGGTTGCGTGTGGACACCATCTTGTCAGGGAAGAACAAGTTGCAAACGTTAAGAGAAGAACGAAATCATGTGGATCTTTTCACGATGAAACAAGGAGCAATGACGAGGAGTTCAGGGATTAGGAAGCAAGGAAAGGTGGGTTTAGGGTTTTGCGTGGGGTGTTTATATAGGCGAAGGCGGTTGGAAAGGCGGTGATGATGATAGTTGGAATGAACGGTGGTGATAATTTTGGTTAGGATGAACGGTGGTGATAATGGTGGTTGTGATGGAAGGCGGTGATGAGGGTGTGAAAAGAACCATTTGATTGCATTGATCTCTGTGCTGATGTGATGACTATGATGATGGCTTGTGTAGGCGGATGTAAAATTCGAACACTACCGAGTCCCAAGATGATTTCAAAGCTGGGTTTTAGTTAGGATGCAATGGGTTTAGGAAACTTTCTTTGCCTCTTGATTGTGGGGATTCCTTGAAGAATTGAATTTGAATTTGAAGGGGGCAAATCCTCACTTGCCTATTTTGCATTATTAGCTTCAAAATTGCACAATAGACCCAGTTTTATAATGATATTTAATATTTCCTGAAAATAAATTAGTCAAATATAGAAATGTCGTAATTTGGTAAAAAGGTGGCAAGAAAGTCTTACATGGTATGCAAAACACGATAAAAGGTGACATTGATGGGGGATAAAAAGTGGTGTTTTTAGCCACTCATCAAGAATCAACCAAAGTTGTAAAACCCAGACCGACGAATGACCTGGAAACGTCTTCGGACGAGATTAGACTGGTTGAACCAATTACATCGAATGATTGGACCAAACGATAATAAATTAATATAAATATATTTTATATGCTAATAGAAGTTAATAAAAATACATATTATTTGTTTATTATAATTGATAAAATATGTATATATATCAACGTCCCACATTAAGCAAATATATATAATAAATCAAGATAAATATTTTTAATCATAAAGATTAAAACGTCAAATAAATTTACCAATTAAATAAAATAAGTCTTTTCACAAAATATAATAATTCAATATTGTTAGATTTTTCCTCTTCAATTAGAAAGGAAAGGAATATTTTGAAGTTAATAAACAATAGTCCTACGGTATTGGCATTTAGTTGCAAAATTGATTTCAAAATTTACGCATTTGTTAGATTGCTTTATTGGCTATTGTGAGTTGAAATCTTCACTAGATTAGGGTTCAAGTCTCACCACCAACATATTAAAATACTTAAACTTGAACCCTTGGGTCTAAAACTAATCGGTTTGGCCTGTCCAACCTGGATTTAACTGGTCCAAAATGGCTCAATATGCTTGCTGGGGTTTTAAATTGTCCCATGGATCATTTGGAAGATCAGATCACGATCGATCTGGTCCGACTGATCGATCTAGTTTAGGTTTTACAACTCTCAAATCAATGCCATCTGAAATTTGGAATGACATGGAGTCCAAAATGGACCATCTCCAAAAATTGGTATGTAAAGCTCATGATGCGAAGCGTGTGTTAAGATAAAAAATGACCTTGGGCTTGAAATACAGATAGGACGTGAAAATAAGGTCAATCTCAATAAATTTGTTTTCACTTCAAATCTTAAAATTTATAAAACCTAGCACACTTCTCTTGCCTCAAGCATACGACAATTGTCAAGTACTTAAGTTATCGATCCATAGGGAAAACTTTGATTTCGTATCTCTGCTTCCACTTTTCCTCAATTAGGCCCGAATTGGGGCTTGCTATCAGAGATGCAAGCCCGATCTAAAAGGAATGAGGAATAATGAATAGAAAGTAAAAACAAGTTTTCGGAATTAAAAGAGAAAATGCGGAAATCAAAAGATATAAATCTACTTATGGGAGGACACCGGAACCTCGGGTTCACCTCTAAATCCAACCTATCCACTTTTTGACATGAATATCTAAAAATTAGCCAAGGCCCTTGCGACCACGGGTCAAGGAAAAATCGCTCTCGCGATGACTGCTCTACCCTTCACCTTCCCACTCTCGTGGTGAAGGCTCAGGGCTTGACCAAGCGCAATCTTGGCCATAGTGTCCCTCTCTCGAGGAGAGTTTACAATCTTGATTCTCGATAAAAGAATTTAGCCTTGACACCCAAGTTCTAGAAGGGTATCGCCTCTCAGCGTGCACTAACCTCTTTTCCTAGGGGGATCTAAGGGCATAGTTAGAGTATTCTCTTAGTTGGAGAAATCCCACTCTCATGGAGGATACCGAATCAGCAAGCCCCCACCCTCGTGGCGAATGCTTCAGATTCCGATTTAAAGATTAGTTCCTCAAGTCAATAGCAAGTCCCTCTCGGGGTCAAGGTCACAACCATAACTTGGTTCCCCTCTCTTTCCAAGTCCATAAATCAATTCAAGACTCTGTATCTGCTCCCTCCAAGTCAGACTTCGTGAGAAGGGGTCGACTCTCAACTAACCCATTTCCAAAAGGCAAGCCTGGACTAATATTCCCCCAAACTTCATCACTAGCCTCTCGGCCCACTATGTGAAGGTGGCAACCCTATAAGGCCCTTACGGACAATGTGCACTTGAGAGAAATCAAATAAACTAGCAAGAAAATTACAAGAACACAAAAAATATCAATCATAATCTAGAACGCTATAGACTATTATCATGAAAAAAAGATTCAAACGAAATAGATTAAAAACAGAGGATTCCCTCGGGATCCCAGTAGTAGAAAGTTTAGTCGGGCATGCTCAAATCAAAATACATAAGTTTAGAATATAACATGATAAACTTTGTTTCTTGCCGAAAAATAAAAGTAATCCGGCGTATGTCCTCCTCTCTTCGCGTGTTCTGCATCGTCTCCTTTTTAAAGATCCTTCCGTTCCCCCAAGTCGCGCTCTAGGTTGGCGGTAATCATCCAAAATTGTCTTATAAAATCTCCGGCTCAAGCTGTCATGGCAAATAAGATCTCGATTGCTATCGCTGATAAAATCCTGACCTTGGCAGTTATGGCAGATAAGATCCCGGCCTGAGCTATTATAGCAAGTAATATCTAGATGATTGTGTTAGGTAAGATTTGGACGGTTATGGTAGATAAGATATGGGTTGTTATGTCAGATAAGCCCTTGCTCTGCAAAATCTGCCTAAATATCTGGACTTCCTCAAATTTCAAATATCCAAGGTGCACAAAATATGAAAGTTAGTTATGATTCCTCTAAAATCAGGCCGAAATATCAGAATTCAAATATTAATATGCTAGATCTTTTAAATATGAAAATGAATATAAATCAAGCAAATATTATTTTCAAAAATAGAGTTTCGGGCTTGCTTTTGAGACCTTGCCCTTTGAAGTATATATTTTCTTATCATCAAATTCTCCCAAACTTGAGCATTTACTTGTTCTCAAGCAAATAAATTATAGAAATAAAGACCACAAAAAGTTAAAATTGAATCCGGTCACAAAAAAAACAATGCATCAACTTACCCAGACCTAGAAATTTTCAAGTCCCATGCACCATTTGCATGTTATTAGACAATTAAGACTCTGAACAAGGTTCACTGATACCAGGGTTAGGGCGTGAAAATAAGCAAGCCCCCACCTATCCAACTACTAAGTTCAGTCTGTATCTTAGACCTAAGGTCCTTCCTCTGCAAAAATTGGATGTTTAAGTTAAGCATTGTTTCGTTAATTGTCTTCCATCCCATGTTTTTCTTCACATGTTATAGATTTTTTTAGCTTAGTCTACATGTGTTTCTCTAGTTGGGAAAGAAAGGATGTGACTTGATCCCCTCAACATGTGCCTTGCTTTTCTTCCGGAAATACTCAGCTTGAGTGTTGGAGGTGCAAGTGCAATACTCATATCATGGATAGAGGAGTAATCAAGTTTTGTGTTCTCCACAACACTAGCCCACACATTTCTTCTGAGAATTTTACTCTGATGGGGTGCCCAGGTTGTGAAATTCATCACATACTCAAATCTCAGTGTAGAGATAAAAAGAGTAGGTACAACCTTTCAAACTCAAGCAGATAACACAAGTACACATGATGGACATTTTTTTCTTTTTCAAGGCTTGCTATTTCAAGTTGATTACATATCTAGGGGAACAGAGGTCAAACTTTTAAATCTAAGACTAGATGAATTTTTCATTTGGAAAGGTTGCCTAGATTTTGATCCATTTTAGAGCCAAGTTAATTTTGGAGATTTGAATTTATAGTTACTTGAGAACATAAAAATCATAGACTTTGAATTCTGAAACATGCTTATATTGCTCTCTAATTTATAGTTAAATGCAAGCAAAGACAGTTTGGGGCTTGAAAATGATCACAGTTCAAATAGTTCAAAAACTCCTAGCATATGCATATATACGAGGTATGGTCAGTAGCTAGGCGTTGACAATTAGATGCATATTGTGATAGATTTCCAAAGACAGAGGGTAATGCATTGGCTCCCCCAAACTTAAATGCAACATTATCCTAGTGTTAATTCAAGATGGGAGAGACTATTGGGATTCAGATGTTGGGGGTGGGGTTCTGGGAGCTAAAGTTGCTATTCCCAGCTGTTGTTCAAGCCTCGTGAGTGACGTCGACTTTGCGTTTGGGCTAGATGGACCGCAGGAGAATGTGGGTTGTAGACCCAGAAAAAGGTTCATTGTTGAGGTCGTATGTAGGTGCTTTATTCAACCCTTAACTAGAGAGGTTGAGTAGTCTTATTCCTACAAAATGAAATAAATCTTAGTAAATAAAACTATGTGTTGCCTCCCAAATAGTGTCATGTTTAGAGTCATTGGCTAGACATTCTTCCTATAGGGTCAGTCAGGTGGGGCCTGAGATTGGAGCTCATCTTGCGGATCTTGGTGCCCGTTTACCGTGAATAGCTCCCTTTTTTCATTTTGAAGTTGAACTGCCCCTGATGAATAGATTTTATTGATGATGAAGGGGCCCGACCATCTTGATCTCAGCTTTTTGGTGGAAGAAACAAAGTTTGGTATTTAAAAGCAACACTGGGTCACCTTCATTGAATTTCCTTCTTTGGATCCGATTGTCATGCCACAATTTGGTATTCTGCTTGTAGATATTAGCATTCTCATAAATTTGTTCATTCAGCTGGAGCTTCCTTTGTTCGCTGGAGATGAGGACAGAGCTAACTATTACAGGGTAAGTGGAGTTTGGGCCAAAAAATTCATACCTAAGGGTAAATGATAGTGGTTTCATCTCTATCTGAGGTGCCTTCTTAGGGCTTGAAGGGTTGAGTGGCTATTTGGGGTCCAGGCTTTCTACTATGTAAGTTGTCGAAGGTGGAATCTCCTCTTCTTGTCCTGAGTCGAGGGGCTTCATGAATAGGGTCGAGTCAAGATCATCCAACAAATTTCATCTAGAGTATGGCTTTTCTGAAATGGGTCCTTAGTGAGGACCACCGCTAAAACTTATTGGATCACCTCAGGGCTTGAAACTTCATGAACACTGTTGTAGGAAGGGTACTTCCTTGGGCCAAGTTGAATACTATCTTTTCTTCTCCTACCTGGAAAGAGAGTGTTCCATTCTTGATGTTGATGATGGCACCAGTTGTTGCTAGAAAAGGTCTTCCCAAGATTAGAGGTGTGCTCAGGTCTTCCTCCGTGTCTAAGACCACAAAATATGTAGGGATGTAGAACTTCCCAACCTTGATAAGTATGTCCTTTAGGATCCCTTGGGGTATTTCACGGACCTGTCAGCAAGATGTAAAGTCATGTTAGTGGATTTTAAATCTCCAACTTTGAGTTTCTTGCAGACAGATAGGGGTATCAGGCTGATGCTGGCTCCCAGATCGCATGGGGCCTTACGGACTCGGAGGTTCCCGATTCCACACGGAATCAAGAAGTTGCATGGATCTTTTAGCTTCGGGGGAATCTTGTTCTGTAAGATCAGCGCTTGCTTCTTCAGTTATTGCCACCGTATCATGGATATCTATCTTCATCTTTCTCGAAAGTATGTCCTTTAGGAACTTGGAGTAGGATTGCATCTGTTGTATTGCCTCAACAAAGAGAATATTGATGTGAAATTTATTGAGAACTTCCATGAATCTAGCAAATTGTTAGTCGCTTTGAGTCTTCATCAACCTCTGGGGGAAAGGTACGAATCTTAGGTCGATCAGAGCTTCTGAAGTAGGGCTTGCTTTGGAATTCTTTCGTGGAGGTTCGGCTGGCTTGGAGCTAGGCTCTGGATTATCACTGAGGGTTTGCTTCAACTGGGAGTTCTCCTTAAGATTCACTTCTGGCTCAACCCTCGATAAAACATCTCTGAGGCTTGCTTTAGTTGTTTCAGGGGGGGTTTGCTTCATTGCGGGTTCTTATAGCTACTTCCCACACCTGAGGGATACATCTTGACATTGTTCTCGGGGGTTGATCCCAGGTTGTCCTGGGAACATTCACGGAAGCCTTTTAGCAAAGCTTGCTTGTTGTGCTATTTGGTTCTCCAAGATCTTGTTGTGGGCTGCAAGTCCATCAATATTGGTGCACAGCTACTTCAAGGTCTCTTTCTGCTACTTCATGTAGCTCTCCATCATAGTTTCAAGGCTTGACTTTCCTTGAGGTGGGGATAATGCTAGGTAAGGCATGTTGTTGTTGATTGTTCTGTTGTGGGTATTGATTTGGTTGGAAGTTTTGAGCTTGATGCACCTGTTGGTAGTTTTGGTTTATGTATGATAGGTTGGGATGAGATTTGATCCAAGGTGGACCTTGATATTGCCCTGCAGCTTGATTTTGGTTGAATGGTGCAACATCGTTTACTTGGTCATCTTGGGGTTCTTGAACATTGTAGACCATGACTTGACATTGTGCAGGTACATGCCCGATCATCCAACATTGCTCACACCAAACGAAATGTGGTGTGATTTGATTAGGGGTTGCTTTTGTTGCGAATATTTTCTGACTTGAAGAGGTATGGTCATTCTTTTTCTCTAGCATTTTCTGATATTGGTTGACGACGCCTTCAATTTGAGTTGAGAGTTGATCCAACCTTCCGAGGTTGGGTTTGATTTGCTCTTCGGGTCTCTTTTCATCCAATCTTCTGGCCACTCTCAATGGGTCTTGATGACTCTTTCGATTAGTTGATATGCCTCATCTCTATTTTGGGACATGAATCGACCCCCAGCTCTGGAGTCAATGGTAGATTTGCTTTCAGGAGTAAGCCCAATGTAGAAGGTCTGCATGGTCATGCATTTGTGGAATCCATGGTGAGGGCATTGCTTCAGTGATTTCATTATCTCTCCCAGGCTTCGTAGAGCGTCTCATTTTCATCTTCGACGAATGAGATAATTTGATTCCATGTCGTCATGATCTTGCCTGGTAGGTAGAATCTCATCATGAAGGCTGAGATAAGCTCACCCCATGTCATGACTGTATTTGGCTCCAGTGAGCGCAGCCAGTCCTTGGCCCTATCCTGAAGAGAGAATGAAAATAGCCGAAGTCTGACCTCATCGTTGGTAAGTCCATCACACTTGAGAGTGTCATAGATCTCTGTGAAGTTAATCAGGTGTTGATTTGGATCTTCATGGGCAAGCTCGTCGAATTGGTTCTGACCCAAGTATCCGAGTATGGTTTGGTTAAGTTGGAACTTGTTGGCACCAACCTCTGGTCTTGTGATTCCGGAGCTCAGACGTACTGTTGTAGGCATGCAGAATTCTTCCAAGGCTCGAGTAGCATCACGGTTGACCGCAACAGGTGGTATAACTTAATTGCCTTGGCCTCTAGCTGGTACCTTGGCCCGCATTTGGATTGGGTTGGGCCATCTCGATATTGTTTGCCAAAGCTCGAGATTGAAGTCTACGGATTCTTTGCTCTCCCCTTCTTCTCCTAAAGTTTCTTTCGATCTCAGGGTCAAACACAAGAGTCTCTTCTTCTTCAGAGTTAGAACAACACATGCACCTCAAGATCAAATGTTAGAGTTAGGCAACAAATCAGGGGAGATTAAGTGAAAAATAAAACAAAAGAAAGAACAGAAAATAATAATAATAAAATTCTAAATAGGGATTGAAATCAGAGTAGCAGGGTTAAAGGCGCGAAAAATCAAAAGTGAATCCCTGGCAACGGTGCAAAAAACTTAATGCCAAACGCGCGTTAAGATAGAAAATGACCTTGGGCTTGAAACATGAACATGGCGTGAAAATAGGGTCAATCTCAACAATTTCGTCTTCACTTCAAATCTTAAAATTGATAAAATCTAGCACACTTCTCTTGCCGCAAGTATGCGACAATCGTCGAGTACTTAAAGTATCGATCCACAGGAAAAACTTTGATTTCGTACCTCTGCTCCCACTTTTCCTCAATTAGGCCTGGATCAGGGCTTGCTATCAGAGATGCAAGCCCGATCTAAAAGGAATGAGAAATAATAAATAGAAAGTAAAAATAAGTTTTCGGAATTAAAAGAGAAAATGCGGAAATTAAAAGAGACTTATGGGAGGACACCGGAACCTCGGGTTCACCTCTGAATCCAACCTATCTGCTTTTTAACGTGAATATCTAAAAAGTAGTCAAGGCCCTTGCAATCCTGGGTCAAAGCAATCCCAATCTCACGGTGGCCGCTCTACCCTTCACCCACCCACTTTCATGGTGAAGGCTCAGGGCTTGACCAAGCGCAATCTGGCCATAGTGTCCCTCTCTCAAGGAGAGTTTACCATCTTAATTTTCGATAAAAGAATTTGGCCTTGACATCCAAGTTCTAGAGGGGTACCACCTCTTACCGCGCACTAACCTCTTTTCCCTGGAGGATCTAAGGGCATAGTCAGAGTATTCTCTTAGTTTGAGTAACCCCACTCTCGTGGCGGATACCAAATCAGCAAGCCCCCACTCTCATGGTGGATGCTTGAGATCCCGATTTAGAGATTAGTTCCCAAGGTCAATAGCAAGCCCCTCTCAGGGTCAAGGTCACAACCATAACTTGGTTCCCCTCTCTTTCCAAGTCCATAAATCAATTCAAGACTCTGTAGCTGCTCCCTCCAAGTCAGACTTCGTGGAAACGGGTCGACTCTAACCTTAACCCTTTCTAAAAGGCAAGCCCTAGACTAAGATTCCCCCAAACTTCATCACTAGCCTCTCGGCTCACTGTGTGAAGGTGGCAACACTATAAGACCTTTGCAAACAATGTGCACTTGGGAGAAATCAGACGAACTAGCAAGAAAATCACAAGAACACAAAAACATCATTCATAATCTAGAACGCGAGATCAAGTAGGCTATTATCATGAAAACAAAGAGTCAAGCGGAATATATTAAGAAAAGATTATTCCGTAGGATCCCGACAATAGAAGTTTAGCCGAACATCCTTGGGTCAAAATGCATAAGTTTAGAATATAACGTGACAACATTGTTCCTTGTCGAAAAATAAAAGTAAGTGCAGAAAGAAAAGTAATCCAATGTCCATGCTCCTCCCTTCGCGTGTTCTCCATCTTCTCCTTTTTAAAGAGCCTTTCGTCCCCCCAAGTCGTGCTCCAGGCTGGCGGTAATCTTTCAAAATTGTCTCCTAAAATCTCGGCTCAAGCTATTATGACAAATAAAATTTCGGCTATTATGGCTAATAAAATCTTGGCTTGGGTTGTTATGGCAAATAAGATCTCAGCCTGGGCTATTATAGCAAGTAATATCTGGGCGGTTGTGTCAGGTAAGATTTGAACTATTATGACAGATAAGATCTGGATTGTTATTGTTGAATCTAAGATTCCGAGATTATTTTGATTAGCACAAATTGATGAGGAAGTTTAGTGACACTAATGATTTTTGACTTCATGTGTGAAGAAGATAGGTTTTTTGCTTCAGTCAGTAATAGGTTGTCCAAAGGTTGAGCAACAGACGACCTATGTACAGAGAAGAATAGAGAAAAATCCAAAGTATGGAGAGGTCGTCCGAAGAATTTGAAGAGATTGACCGATGTAAGGAACATGGAGCTAAAGATATGAAGCTGAGTACTGAACGGTCGATCGAAGATAAAGACTAGACGATTGAAGATAGACTTGAGCAAGAAAGGTCGTCCGATGTGTACAACTGAAGTTAGAGGGTGACCAAAGGTTCAAGGTCGACCTACAAAAGATGAAGGAACAGGCGCTCCAGAGTTAAGTGGACACCCTATGAAGAAAAGTAGAAGTGTTTTTGTAATGAAGGCAATTAAGGACGTCTGAAGCATTCATTCTGGAATCAATGGACGACTGAAGTACTTCAGCAGAAGAAGAGAGTCGTCTGAAGCATTCAGTCTGGAATCAGTGGATGACCGAAGTACGTCAATAGAAGAGAAAAGGTCGTCCGAAGTTTATAGTGTTGAATCAGTGGACGACCAAAGAAGTGAATAAGAAGTGAAGTCAAGAAAGGTCGTCCAATGTATTTGTGTGAAATCAGTGAACGACCAAACCACTTCAGAAGAACAAGAAAGGTCCTCCAAACTCTTTAGTGTGAAAACAGTGGACGACCAAAGAAGTTCAAAGGAAGAAAGAGAGGTCGTCCGGTGTAGCTGAGCAGAATCAGTGGATGACTGAAATTTGTCAGAAGAAAAGAAGAGGTCGTCCGGTGTAGCTGAGCAAAATGAGTGGACGACCGAAGAACTATAGAAGATGAAGAAAGGATGCCCGAAGTATTTAGTGTTGAATGGAGCTGCCAACCAAAGCAAATCATAGGAAAAATCAAAGGTCGCTCGATGGACTCATGAGAAATCAGTGGATGACCTAAGTACGCTTGAAGGAAAACTGACAAAGAGAAGATAGGTCGCCCAAAGTCTCTAAGCGAAATCAGTGGGCGACTGGAGTAGACTTGAAGATACCAATCGAAGGCAGGAGCCAAGCAGCGATCGTCCGAAGTTTGTAAGCAACATCAATGGACGACCGGAGAATGGTTGAAGAAAAGTGTTCAATTCAAGACAGGTCGCTCGAAGGATTTGTGTACAATCAATGGGCAACCAAAGGATCTTGACGTAGAAACTTGAAAGAAGCAGTGGTCGCCCGATGTGCTCAGTGGGAAGCAGTGGACGACCTATGGAAGCTTAGCAAAGGAACTAAGACCGAAGCTCATTGCTTTGGACGTCTGAAGAAGAATTATGGACGACCGAATATTAAATTCACTAGAGCAGCGGTCGCCCGAAGAGAAGAAGCAGTCGACCGAGGAGTAGGAGAAAATGACAATGCTTTCTTTAACGGCTAGTTATTGTGAGAGAGAGACGAGTCTGTCTTGTAAAGGTATAAAGCTAAGTCCCAAGAGTCTAGGAACTAACTTTGGCAATTTTATTTCTGAGAACTTGAGAGCTTAAGAGAGAAGCCTTAGTTCCTCCTTCTGAGAGCATTCTTGTGAGAATCTAGAAAAGAAGGAAGTTGTTGAGTGTTCAAGAATTGAGATCAAATTGTAAAAGGTTTTTTCCTTGCTCTCTAAACCTAGAAAGGAGAAAGAAGTTGTAAGGGAGCCTTCGCCCTTGAAGAAGGAAACCTAGTGATCTACGTAGGTCTCGAGTTCAAGAAGACCGGAGCGGGAACGTAGGCCAAGAGTTTCGGTAGAACTTCGTCAACGAACTTGTTGTGTTTGTTTCTTTGTATGCACTTAGTTTTACTTGCAATCATTATGTGTTTGCTTCCCTAAGATAATACAATTTAGAGTTAAAATTTTAATACACCAATTTCACCCCTCCCCTCTTGGTGCCATCTAGTTACTACAATTGGTATCAGAGCTTAGGTTACTCATAAATTTGTATCTACATACAAATCTCGTATAGACTTAACAATCTACAACTAAAATGACATCGAATGGATTTACCGTAGGTGCAGGACAATCTACTTCCAGACCTCCCCTCTTTAATGCATCTAATTTCTCTTACCAGAAGATTAACTGCAAGCCTATGTATGTTCCATGGACATTGCATTTGGGATGTCAATGGGTTTGACTTGACTACTAGAGTAGTAAATGGTGTTCATGTTCCTCTACCTACTAGTGAGTATGATTCTACTACCAAGAATCTAATTAAATTAGATTGAAAAGCTATGAATATTTTCTATTGTGCACTAGACCAAACTGAATTTGATAGAATCTCTTATTGCTCTAGTGCAAACGTAACCTGGAAAAAACTTGTCATTACTCATGAAGGAATAGAAAAAGTAAAAGAATCAAAACTAAACATCTTAAATCACCAATATTATTCTTTTAAAGTGAAACATGATGAATTTGTGAATAGCATGCTAGTTCGTTTTAAAGATGTGGTAAACAAGTTAGCCGCTTTGGGCGACCCAAGATCTAATGCTCAAAAAGTTCAGAAGTTTTTCAAGTCCCTGACACCAAAATGGCATATGAAGAGGACTATGATCGAAGGACAACATGATCTAAGCAAGCTTGACTTCGATCATCTCATAAGATCTCTTCTGACCTATGAGATTTCACTTGAAGAAGAGAAAGAAGAAGCAAGCTCAAGGAAGAAGGCCTTAGCTCTCAGATCCAAAAAGATTGAGAGTGAAGATGAGCCAAAGGAATCTGGTGGTAATGATGAAGATTTCAATGAGGAGAAGCTGGCTCTCTATGAAAAGAAGCTCAGAAATTTCATGAAGCTCTCCAAGAAGAAGAAAGACTCAAAGAAGAAGGGACCAGCTGACAAGTCCAAGATCAAGTGCTATGAAGGCAATAAGTTTGGACACTACAAGAGTGAATGTCCAACCTTGAACAAGAAGAGCAAAGAGAAAGGCTCCTTGGATTACAAGAAGAAGAAAGCACTCGAAGTCACTTGGGATGACTCAAGTGACGAAGACGGTGAAGCTGAAGGAACATCTTCAAAAAAGAAGAGGAAACACTAGTATGTCTCTTGGAAAATGATGAGGTATCCTCTTTTCACTCAGATAACAATGAAACGAGTGATAATGATGAAGATGAATGTGAGGATGATGTTTGTTTGACATGCATAAATAATTCAACATTATGATTAGCAAATATTATATCTTGAAAAAGAAAAATGATAGTCTTGTTCAAGAAAATAATAAGTTGAAGGAAAATAATGTTTTCTGAAAGCAAATTTTTTACTTGAATGCTAAAGTGTTAGAAAATAATGATAGCTTGAAAAAGCATGTTGATACTATTAGTTCCTTGAAAATAGAACTGCTTAATGTTAAAAGAAAATTCAAAACCTTCTCTTATGATGGGAAAATGCGTGATGTAATGTTGTCCCAACATAACAGTCCTCAAAATAAAAAAAGGATTAGACTTTGACTCCTTTAGTGATCATATGTCTCTATGAATTATATTTGTTAAAGCTTCATAATCTTTTGATCCAAATTTGCCTAGTTTCTCAACTTCTTCTACTTCTACTTGCATGAATGAAATTAGAACTGTTCCTACTAGCTCTAATGTTAAATGTGAAAACTTTGTGAATCTTAAGGCTAAAACTGCCATAGGCAATAAGTTTGTCCATGTTCATAAAAATACTATGTTTTCATCAAAGGATAATGCAAGTGTTAAAAGTAGAAATGCTACATCTAAACATGAACAAAATAACTATGCTTTAATGTACAAGAAAAACACAAAATCTGCTCATATGCAACCTCTTAAAAATGGTTATGTACATTTTTACTCATATATCACACCTTTGAATATGAACAAAAAATTTGTCAAACCTAAACTTCTACATGCAAAGATAATTGCATCTCTTTCACATGTTCACACCAGAAATGTTCATACTTATCATAACTATAGAAACCTTATATAAAGAATGTTATATGCTTTTATTGTGGTCACTTAGGACATTATAATTTTGAATGCAAGAGTAGGAGAGGTCACTATACTAATGTTAGACAAGTATGAGTTCTTAAGGGAATCTTTAAAACTAATACCTCTGGACCCAAAGTATCTTGGGTACCAAAAATATAAATTTTGTGTTGTTCTTGTAGGGCAACAAAAGGAGCAAAGGCAAATTAACAAGATGATACCTCGACAGTGGCTGTTCAAGGCACATGACCAGGAATGAAGAAAATTTCCTGAGCATAACAAGAAAACAAGGTGGGAAAGTCACCTTTGACGATAACAACCAAGGGAAAAACTTTGGTAAAGGTAAAATTGGAAAACTCGGTAATGTAGTAATAAAAGATGTATAGCTAGTAGAAAATTTAAAACATAACTTGCTAAGCATTAGCCAACTCTGTGATAAAGATTACATTGTTAAATTTGAACAAGATAAATGCTTGATATGTGATGAGAATGGAAAGGTTTTGCATATGGGGGTTAGGCATTAAAATGTTTATGTGATTGACTTTGATGATTTTCCTAACCACAAATGCTTAGATATTATGCATGATGAAATAAAACTATGACATAGAAAACTAGGACACTTAAATTATAAGGCCATGCATAAATTAGTAAAACATAATCTTGCTAGAGGTTTGCCCAAAATCAAATTTGAGAAAAATGCTATTTGTTTTTCATGTCAATTGGGCAAACAACATAGATCATCTTTCAAATTAAAAAATGAGATTTCTACTAATAGACATCTACAATTAATACATCTTGATTTGTTTGGTAGTCTTGGTGGTAAGAAATATGTATGTGTGATTGTAAATGATTTTTCCAGATTCACTTGGACTTTGTTTCTTGCACATGAGCATGAAACTTTTGATATGTTTATTGTTTTTGCAAAAATAGTTCAAAATTAACTCAATATGAGTATATTCAAGATCCGGAGTGATCATGGAGATGAGTTTGAGAATTTTAAATTTGAAGAATTTTGTGAGAATAATAAAATTCTTCATCAATTCTCGACTCCAAGAACTCCACAGTAAAATGGAGTTGTTGAGAGGAAGAATATGAATCTAATTGAGATGACTAGGACCTTGCTAAGTGAGAGCAAGTTGCCCAAGTACTTTTGGACAGAGGTTGTTAATACCTCATGCTATATTGAAAATAGAGTTTTGATTAGACCCGTAGAAAAGAAAACTTATTTTGAAATATTGTATGACAAAAGACCAAATATCTCATATTTTAAAGTATTTGGTTTTAGTGTTTTGTTTTGAGAACCTTAGATAAATTAGGAAATTTTGATGCAAAGAGTGATTATGCACTTTTTCTAGGATACTCAAATACTAGCAAACCTATAGAGTGTATAATAAGAGAACTCTAGTAGTTAAGGAATCAATACATGTCACCTTCAATGAAACTGACAATGTTATTAATCAACTTGAAAAGGTTAAGATCTTGGATAAGGACAATAGGATGATCATGATCTAGATGAACTGACCCATAAGAAGAAGGATCCTCAACTTACTGAAACCACGGATACTGAAAATAGTGTTGTGAATGAGGAAAACCCACAAGAAATTGAGATAGAAGTAGAATTGCCTCCTATTGAGCATAGAGATTGGAGACAAGTACCCTCACACCCCTTAGATAATATTATTGGTGACAAAATGAATTTTTGAGAACAAGAAAGTCATTAAGAAACTTTTGTGTTTTTTCTGCCTTCTTATCTCAAATAGAACCCAAAACTGTAGATGATGCTTTAGAGGATCCAATTTGGATAAATGCCATGCATGAGGAGCTGAACAACTTTGAGAGAAATCAAGTTTGACATTTGGTTAAGAGACCTAAGGATCATCCCATAGTTGGAACCAAATGGGTGTTTAGAAACAAGTTAGATGAGACTGAAGTTGTTGTGAGAAACAAGGCTAGACTTGATGCAAAAGGCTACTCTCAAGTTGAAGGGATTGATTTTGATGAGACCTTTGTACCAGTTGCATGTTTGGAAGAAATTCAAATTCTTTTAGCATTTGCTTGATTCAAGAAGTTCAAATTATTTCAAATGGATGTCAGGTAAGCTTTTCTAAATGGGTATATAAATTAGGAGATATATGTTGAGCAACCTCTAGGTTTTGAGGGCTCAAAACATCCGGATCATGTGTTTAAGCTCTCTAAGGTACTATAAAAACAAGCTCCTAGAGTTTGGTATGAGAGGTTGAGATCCTTCTTCTCAAGTTGGCGAGTCATCTAAAACCCAAGAAACCCCCCAATCACCGAAAAACCCTTCTGTCATCTTGGCTTCATTAGTGAAATTGTCTTGAACCAATATCAAATTCCCTATAATGACCAAAGACCAATTGAACCACAACATTCTATTAGTTGGAAAGGTCTTCAACTTTTCGGTCTTAAGGAAACTTTTGAGCAATGTGGCTGACTCAAATTCCTTGATCTTGACGAGCCAGTTTATCATCATGTTATTAAACACTTCTATGCAATCTTAACCTATGATGCCATCCATCTAGAAATAAAATCCTATTTGAAAGGTAGACATTTTCTCATGACTGAGTCTAAGTTAAATGAGATTCTTGATACTCTCGGTTATCCACACATCAATCTTGCTCCCACGCACTGGTCTCATACTTTCTACACTCAAAATCAAGTTGCACTAGCTATGAGTGGAGGAAAAGTAGATACCTTCATTCAAGGATCCTTTCACAAAAACCTAAGCTCCAACATGAAAGTCATCCACCACATAATTACCCATGTAGTTCTTTCAAGGGATGACCATTATACAAGAGTAAATCTCCTTGACTTAGTTGTTCTTGCCCATCTTGTTGACCCTAAAGATCCTCGTATTTCCCTAGGAAATCTCATCATGTACCAGATCATAAAAATCAAAGAAAAAGTTCATTCTAAATGTACTAAGGGTGCCGTCTCTATTTTGGCAGCCTCGTTACCTTCATGATCCGCAAAACCTGTCGAACAACTAAATTCTTTGACCAAGAACCTATCCTTCAATCTACTCGTGCTGATAGAATATCCTTCTCCACCTTAACTAGAAAAGGATTGACCCAGGACACTCCTCAGGACAGTGAGCTACCTCCTGAATCTGAGCATCACAGATTTGAGGACATTAGGATCACCCCTACAACTAGAGACCCCAAGAAAACCCCTAAGGAAGTAAGGACATCTTCTGCAGTTGTTGCCTCCTCCTCTTCCACATGGCCCCCAAGTCAAGAAGAATGAGACTCAATGTGTAGCAAAGTGGATACTTTATCTAGTCAACTAAGTCAAGCTCTTAACTTGTTGAAGAGCATCAGTGAACGATAGAATAAAGTTGATGAGTTAAGTAAGGATGTGCTTCTTCATCGTGTTTACTCCAGTTATCATTGGCACCAACTGGAGGATTTTATGAGAGCTGTAAGGCACAACCCTGATGTAACAAAATTTCGCCCTTATGATGATTACAAAGGGGGAGAAAGAAATCAGACGAGTGGCCATGTAAGGGAAGAAGATGGTCAAAGCATTGAACCTCAAAGAGAAGATGCTGAAGGAAATGAGGATGTTGAAGATGATGGTCAAAACATTGCTGATGCAGAGAAAGATGATGTTGTAGAAAATAACCTTGCTGAAGTAGTGAGACCTCAAGAGGAAGATGTTGACCAAAGGAATGAAGACCGAAGTATAGAGGGTCAAGGAAACAGACTTCAAGAAGAAGAAAGGGAAATAGATGAGGAAGTTTGAGAAAGAGCTGAGCAAGAAGAAGGAAGAAGAGAGAAGAATGAAGAAGAGAAAGTCCAGGAAAGAGCTGAAAAAGAAGGAGGAGAAAGAACAGAAGTAGAAGCGCAGGAGATGGCAACACACTCAAGGGGAGATGAGATACAAGAAACATTTGTCATGCAAGAAGAAGATGAGGAAGTTCAGAAAATTATGGAAGATATTGATCTTAACAGTTTGATAATAGAAGTAGCAAATAAGATGATAGAAGAGACTGCTAAGAAATTTATGGAAGAAGATCTCCCCACTGAAGAAATAGAAAATGCATCTTCTTCACCCAAGGATGCAACTAAGAGCAAAAACAAAAGCACCTCTTCTTCAACTGCTCCTCCTCTTAAAAAGAAGTTTGGAAAAAGCTTCAGAAGGAAGAAGAATAAGGACGAGAAGAAATATATAGATAGCTCTTTATTATAGACAAAATTTGTTTGTATGTGTTTATGTTCTTTTCAAAACTAAAACATTTTGAACTTGAATGTTCATGATGTATGATATCATGTGTTTCAGAAATCTGATGATTATGGTTTTGAACCTATTGTTCAATGATATTTTCTTAAGTGTAACTTTCAGTGTTAACTTTTAAGTTCAATGCATAATGTTCTTGAAGTTGAATTTCATTAATATGCATGTATCAAGCGGGAGAAATGCTTGAAAATGAGAGATATATGATTTAGGGGGAGTAAATCTGGTTAGTTGAAATTATACTTGGATTTTCTTTCGAACTAACCCTAAGTGACTTCTTAGTAATTTGTAATCATTAAAAAGGGAGAAATTGTTGAATCTATGATCCCGAGATTATTTTGATAATCACAAATTGATGAGAAAGTTTACTGATACTAATAATTTTCAATTTCATGTGTGAAGAAGATATGTTTTTGCTTAAGTCAGTAATAGGTTGTCCAAAGGTTGAGGAACAAACGACCTATGTACAAAGAAGAATAGAGAAAAATCCTAAGTATGGAGAGGTCGTCCGAAGAATTTGAAGAGGTCGAACAATGTAAGGAACAAGGATCTAAAGATATGAAGCTAAGTATTGAACGATCAACTGAAGATAGACTTGAGCAAGAAAGGTCACAATGATGTGTACAAGTGAAGTCAGAGGGTGACCAAAGGTTCGAGGTCAACAGTACAACAAATGAAGGAACATGCGCTCCAGAGTTAAGTGGATACCCTATGAAGAAAAGTAGAAGTGTTTTTGTAATGAAGGCAACTAAGGTCGTCTGAAGCATTCAGTCTAGAATCAATGGACGATCGAAGTACTTCAGCAGAAGATAAGAAGTCATCTGAAGCATTCAGTCTGGAATCAGTGGACGATTGAAGTACTTCAGTAGAAGAAGAAAGGTCGTCCGAAGCATTCAGTGTGGAATCAATGGATGACCAAAGGAGTGCATAAGAAGAAGTGAAGTCAAGAAAGGTCGTCCAATGTATTTGTGTGAAATCAATGGATGATCGAACCACTTCAGAAGAACAAGAAAGGTCGTCCAAACTCTTCAGTGTGGAAACAATGGACGACCAAAGAAGTTAGAGGAAGAAAGAGAGGTCGTCCGGTGTAGCTGAGCAGAATCAGTGGACGACCAAAGTTTGTTAGAAGAAAAGAAAAGGTCATCCGGTGTAGCTGAGCATAATGAGTGGACGATCGAAGAACTATAGAAGATGAAGAAATGACGCCCGAATTATTCAGCGTTGAATGAGCGGGCGACCGAAGCAAGTCATAGGAAAAAGCAAAGGTCGTCTGATGGACTCGTGAGAAATCAATGGACGACCTAAGTACGCTTGAAGGAAAATTGACAAAGAGAAGATAGGTCGCCCGAAGTCTCTGAGCGAAATCAGTGGGCGACTGGAGTAGACTTGAAGATATCAACCGAAGGCAGGAGTCAAACAGCGGTCATCCGAAGTTTGTGAGTAACATCAATGGACGACCGAAGAATGGTTGAAGAAAAGTGTTCAAGTCAAGAAAGATCATCCAAGGGATTCATGTACAATCAATGGGCAACCGAAGGATCTTGACGTAGAAACTTAAAAGAAGCAGTAATCGCCCGATGTGCTCAGTGGGAAGCAGTGGATGACCTATGAAAGCTTAGCGAAGAAACTAAGACTGAAAGCCCATGACTTCAGACGTCCGAAGAAGAATTATGGATGATTAAATATTAAATTCACCAGAGCAGCGGTCGCTAGAAGAGAAGAAGCGGTCGACCGAGGAGTAGGTGAAAATGACAGTACTTACTTTAATGGCTAGTTATTGTGAGAGAGAGAGATGAGTCTATCTTGTAAAGGTATAAAGTTAAGTCCCAAGAGTTTGGGAACTAACTTTAGCAATTTTATTTCTGAGAACTTGAGAGCTTAAGAGAGAAGTCTTAGTTCCTCCTTCTGAGAGCATTTTTGTGAGATCTAGAAAAGAAGGAAGTTGTTGAGTGTTCAAGAGTTGAGCTCAAACTGTAAGAGGTTTTCTCTTTGCCTCTAAAGCTAGAAAGGAGAAAGAAGTTGTAAAGGAGCTTTCGCTCTTGAAGAAGGAAAGCTAGTAATCTCCGGAGTTCTCGAGTTCGAGAAGACCGGAGCGGGGATGTAGGCCAAGAGTTTCGGCTGAACCTCATCAACAAATTTGTTGTGTTTGTTTCTTTCTTTGCATTTAGTTTTACTTGCAATCATTATGTGTTTGCTTCCGCTAAGATAATACAATTTAAAGTTAACATTTTGATACACCAATTCACCCCCCCTCTTGGTGCCATCTAGTTCCTACAGTTATGTAACGTAAACCTTTGCTTTGCAAAATCCGCTTGAATATCCGGGCTTGTTGTTAGTCCCGGACCCAACTATAACAAAATAAGAAAGAATTCAAATTTCAAATGTCGAAGGCACACAAAATATGAAAGTTAGTTTTGATTCCTCTCAAATCAGGTTGAAATCTCATAATTCAAATATTGATATGCTAGATCTTTTAAATATGGAAATTAATATAAATCAAGCAAATATTGTTTCAAAAATAGATTTTCGGGCTTGCTTTGTGAGTTTGGGCTTGCCCTTTGAAGTATATATTTTCTTTTCATCACCTCATGCGAAGACAACTTAGGAATAAGCTAGACTTTAGAACAGTGACATACACATTTATTTATACATCCAAAGGTATAAATTCTTCCACAATGAAAAATGTCTTATTGAGCTATTATCTATATGAATGTGAAGCTTGTGTTATGGTGTCAATATTGATATAAGAGATAAACCAAATCCTATTTCTTATAATGAAGTAGTTGTTTCAAAAGAGTCAGAATAATGGTTGGCCGCCATGAGAGATGAGTCTAACTATGATAACAAGAAATTTAGTATATATTTTTGCTTATGAAATTACGCATCAATCACAAATTTAATATCTCATATTACATAATCTTATCTTTTTGATGATATTTACATGTTCTGTGAATTCACTGTATGTTATTCATGTTTTTCAACATCGTATTTATTTGAGTGAGATTTCTTTGAGTTCTGCACTTGTTATGCTACAAGAAACTAGGAAGAGGAATTTCTCATCTGGGCTCTCTTCTAAAGATGATAGTAGCCATGAAGGAAGATTGTTACTACGTGATTCACTTCTAGACAAATTACAAAGAAGACAGAGTAACAATTTTTGCAAAAGATTCCTCCAGCAATATTCTTGGAATTACTGGCAAGAAAACAAAGGATATGTGTTGAGAAATGAAGTAAAGATAAACTCTAAGTGGTATAATAGGAAGGGGTACCATGTTGGAATGTGGTTCGTCATTGCTGATAAGGAAGCGACATTTCTACCAAGTTTTTAGTAGAGAATAGGAACGAGAGATCCTGAGCTGGAGAGTATTATTTTCTGGTTCTATGTTATGAAGGATAGGAAATCTGGGGATGAACATTTTGTTTTATGTGTCTTGAGATTTGTAATATGAAGATGAATTTCTTTATCTTTCGATTGTTTGTGGTGAATGTGCATGGCTAAATCTATTATCTGGAATTAGGAGTGGATATATAACTCACTTTTAATATTGGAATGTTTTTTGTTTGTGTTTTAATTAAATCTACCTCTCTTGATCATGATTTGATGTAAGCTGACTTCTAGTTTTCATATTGTTTGCTTTGTTTTAAACATTAAGTTTAGTTCTCGTTGCAGTCTCCATATGAAAAGATGATCATATTATTTGTTTTATTTTTAATTTAAAATATTATTTAATTTTTATTCATATATATTTTTTATTTCGGGACTACTTTCATACCTAGATGTGTTGTTAGAAATATCACTGATATCATCGTTAGTCATCGTCGTGTTGATGCACAATCATGAAAACAAATTTCAACGGGCTTGGGAGAAGCCATGTATAATGAATTTAGAATAAATATATATTTGTGTCTTCAACATACTTTTGTTGTCAAATAACTAATAATTTTTCTTCTGTAGGACAAAATTAAATTTAAATAAGGTCACCTTGAGGTGACAAATTAAAAAGTTTTTTTCGTCAATTGCGAGCTAAAGGTTTACTAATATCCTATACAATTATTGTGGAGCTGCATTGAAAGCAACTGATGGTAATATAATAGAAGCGAAAAGTAATCTGCCAACAACGATAGGTGATGATGTTTGGGCTTGGTTATGTGAACATTGATAAGTTGTAAAAGATATAAAATATGTTTATATTTTATTATTAAAACAATATTTTATACTTTCTTCTTATCTATAGGATTGATGAAAAGTGTAAAAAGCGATCGGTGGTGGGTAAACAAAATAGAGAAATTATGCCTGAGTTATCAAGCACACAACATAATCAGTGAGATTTATAGATCATAAACAACGCATAGTAATTTTTTTATTAGTTACATATCAATATATAATGACATAAATTGATAAAATTTGTTATAAGAATACGAGAGCTAAATCCAAGTCAATTATCGTGACTTGATGCACATTAGAGAGAAGATTAATGACTTGATCCCAAGAGCAGACCATGCTTTGATATATTTTATTAAGTTTTTACAATTTTTTAGTTCATCAATGATTTATTTAGAAAATATTTTTTACTAATGAGTTCATTTATTACAATTTTCAAGAGAGTTATGATTTGCATATGAGAGAGAAGTATTCTTCCTTAGTTTCTTGAGTTCGATGCAACAATATAGCATGAAGCCACAAGACTTACTAGGCACGAAGACTTCCTGGAATAGGATGAATGACATCTTCCATTACGAGTGCTCCTTTTGTTGCTAGTCCTCAATCTGGTTCAGCCATCATCTTCCGATTTCTTTTGAAGATATAAGGATCGTGATTGACCAGTGCATAGAGTCTTGTATGAGGCCCATGTTGGAGGACTGCTTTCAACGTTTTTTGTGATAAGTGGGGCTCCTTCTTCTGCACGACATCATGATGAGGATGATGATGAGCCAGATGATTTAGTATGTTATTTTTTAGGATTGTATGATGAGGATGATTATATGTCATGTTTTATCGCACTTGACACATATATTTTATGTGACTATGATATTTACATTATGTGATTTGTGGTGATTATTATTTCATATTACTTATTTGAGCGCGTGTTATGTGAAGACATCATATTATAATGTACAATCTATTTTTTTACTATTTTTACATTTATGTGTTCTTTAAAAATAAAATTATCGAGAAAATACTGAGCCAATAGAAGCCAATAGAGTAAATAACGAGAAAATCTTGAGCAATTAACGAGTAATTTTGAGTATCGAATAAATTAGCGAGTAATTTATGGAGAACTAGCGAGCAATTTTCGAGCAAAATAACAAGTAAATACTAAAGATTTAGCGAGTAAATAACGAGCAAAAACTGACAAATTATTATTCAATATTGAATAAAACCAAATTTTCGCGAGTATGGCGAACAAATTGCGAGTAAACAACAAGCTTATCGAGTAAATAATTTGCCCGTAAACTGCTATCTAATTATTTTGGCATGCAATTTGCGAGCATTTAGCTAGCAATTAACTTTTCCATTTTTTTAACTTTTTTCTCGCTAATTGTCTATTTTCTTGTAGTGATATGAGAACAAATACTAGGACTTTATTTTTCTCAATTCTTATATTTTTTTAAAATTATATTTTCACGCCTAAAACAAAATTTCGGCACTTTTAGTGCTCTAATTATTAAGGTTGAAGCTTTTATCTCAACACAATTGTCATAATACATATTAATCATATAATATGATATTGACACATGTCATCTTATGTGGATTAAGTCACGAATATTACATTAATGGTCTTGTCACTATTATGAAATTTATATCACGACCCGTGATGATTATCGAGTTACTCTGGTGATGTACGCTCGTGGTCGTGAAAGAAGGATCATGACTTGTGTTGTTAAGCGACCCAAAAAGTTTTAGGTTCACATGGACGTGAGTTTCCAATTATGATCATGAGTGGTGATATCATGACCATGACAAAAGTATCAAGGCTCATGACCAACAGACATATGGTGTAGGGAAGGTAGGCTCATGGTCGTGACAAGTTGTCATGACCCGTGAGATAAAGAATCAAGATAGTAATAATTGTGTCATGGCCTTTGAGAGAGGCGTTTGAAGCTCTTTTTTCATCTGGTGGCTCGTGGACTCAGATAATTGCTAAATAGACTCAAAAACTAAGAAAATGAAACGGAAAAACTAACTACGAGAGAAGAGTTAGGAAGAATAGTTCTAAGTTATAGCCTAGCTTGATTTTACCTCAACTTGAGTTATTCAAGTTATTTGCCAACCCAGGTCGAAATGGCATTGGCCTCCTCCTTCAGGTTTTTTTTTTAAGTATTGCTCGACAAGGCTCCCATGATGTTTGCTAGATTACCCATTTGTACTTCAAGGTTGCAAATGGATGCATCTTGATTCGACGCCTTGGTTTCCATAGAGGTCATGAATCTGGTCTTCCATGTTGTTCTTAGGCTCAAGAGGTTGACATTGGGAATTTGATGGGAGAGGATTGAATCTATTATTTTCTTGTCCCCATGCGAGATTTGGATGGTTCCTCCAACCCGGATTATAAGTATTGTTGAACGGGTTATTACTCCAAGGAAAAGAACCAGATGCAAAACTATCATCTCAAATTTTATTGCGTTAGAATTGTTATCCGGGACATTAACTGTAAGTATGTCTCTCTCCACATAGCTCACATTGTTGTATAGTTTGATTCATCAGTAATTTGAACTTCTTGTTTAGTGACTCCAATTGAGTCACAACTTCATGATTGGAATTTGATTCAACGTTGTGCACACTTCTTGTTATGGTACTCCTTGATCTTTCATTCTATCAATAATTGAGGGCCACATCTTCAATAGTCTCATAGAGGGTCCTTTTTTCTCCAAAGTTGAACCTCCAACATATGAGTTTAGTTTATCTTTATCATCTTGAAATAGATCATTGTAAAAGTCTTTAGGATTTGCCATAATGGGGCTTGGTAATTAGGAACCTTTGTCAGCACATTTTTGTACCTTTCTCAGGCTTCATACAAGGTTTCGTCATCTTCTTGCTTGAAAACCCTCAATTTGTTTCTCATCTTTGCAACTTTTTGAGGTGAGCAAAACTTGAAAATAAATTTGTCAATGAATTGATCCCACATTGTGATGGCTCCAGTAGACAAAGTACTCAGCCAGGTTGATGCTCTGTCTCTTAATGAGAATGTGAATAGTCTTAACTTGACAACATCTTCAGGAGCATGATTGCATTTGAAGGTGTTACAAATACAAATAAAGTTGTCTAGATGAATATACAAATTCTCATTGAGTGCTCCCCGAATTGACAACCTTGGACCATTCTCATGATGGAGGGATTGATCTTAAAATTATTAGCATTGATTGCAGGGATAACTACATTGGACTCAATATTCTTGTACTTGAAAAAGACATAAGCTCTCAAAGTCAGCTCAGGTTCAATAATAGCTCTTCCTTGTTCTCCAACATTCTTGCTTCTTTCCTTAATCTTCGAATTAGTCTTTCGATTTCTATATCAAATTGTAACACGACTCTCGATTGCTTTGTTCGGGGAGCGAGTTGCTTGAGTTGGAACATACAGAATGAATTGTAGGCTTCTTGTGTTTCAGCTTTTGTTTACACAACCAACAAGAAGCAAAGCAGGTAGAAACAAAATATCAAAGTATTAAATAAAAATAGAATAGATAAGAAATAGATCCCCGACAATAATTCCAAAAAATTGATGTTTGTTAAGATGACATTTTTTGCTAGCACGTGCATTAAATCATATCTAGTAATAGAGATGTGAGTAAAGTATCGTTTTCACAAGTATTTGGTATTCTTATCTATCTAACTCCACAAACTAATAGGAGATGATATTTTTTGGATAAAATGGTTTTAGAAAGAATATTCTGGATGGATAAAATGGTTTCTCGAAAAGATAAGACACGGTAAGATTATGGATAAGATAAAAGATAAAATTAAATTTTGATGACAACAAGTATTGGACCAGGATGAGATAAAATAAAATAGAAAGAAATAATATTTTACCTCAAGATTAATCAAAGTTCAATTCAATTCCTACTCTTATGAGTATTAGGATCTATCAAAAAGCTAACATTCTCTCCAAAATAAATCAACTATCTCAACTCCAAGTAAATTCTACCATTCCTCTTTAGGATATTAATCTAATCTATCAGAAATTTGAGATGTAATCTACAAGAACATTTAAACTTGTGAGAGCACTAAATTTCCAAGAACATGACTGTTCTTGCTGGGTTAAGGACTTGGGAACATTCATGGGGTCAATAAATTTTAATTCTAGAGCAAAATAGTAGTTGCCAAATGACCTGTAAAGCTCCCGCCAATTGAAAATCAAGATCCATGAGATGTTGACAGATATAGGGTCTTGTATATCCAAGAAGTTATGTGCAACCTAGTAGAAGAATCATAGCGTTTGTCCGTGTTAATTAATCAAATTGATTAGCTTGTTGACCCTTAGGTGTGTTTGGATTGAGAGGAAAGGAGGATAATGAAGTGAAAGTTAAAAATTATTTTGTTTGGATAGAAAATGTTTTAGAGAAAAATTTAAAAATTAATTTTCTTTTATAATTTAACTAACTAAAAATTATCACTCCTAATTTAATTTCTTTTACTCTCTATTTTCTTTCTTTTCGTTATTTTTTTCTCCCTTCTCTTCTCTTCCGTCCTCTGTTCAAAGATACCCATAGAGTTAAGGGTGCGGCACCTCTGTGGGACATTGCCATATGTGGGCCGCTTGACTCGGGATCACACGTCTTCCACTAGACGCGTCTGTGCTTCATTCCTCAGGCTCCAACCAATCTAAATTCCGGTTGAGGATAACACATTGCATAAATTTTCTCCAGAGATGTGAGAGGCGCTGACTTCATTGAAAAGCTTAGAGCATAATAGAGATCGTTATACTTGTGACCGAGAACTTGAGCCGAGAGCTGATTCTCGTAGGATAACAACTGCCGGCATGTCTTTCACATTTGATATGTAAGTACTGTTGAGTGTTCGAAGAGATGCTTTTTTATAGTGGCCCATCTAATGATGTGAAGCTTTCGATACCTTGACAATGGAGATCTAGTTGAGTACATGGCATATGTGTTATAATTATGTGACATTTATAGTCATTATTGTCATCATGGACCGTTGAGATTCTCATTATGGAGATAACAATTACAGTCATCAATATGATTATGATAATCACGCCATCGACGCGCATAACGACCACGGGTGACGGAGACGGAGTGCTATGAACATACTGCTATAAAAGGACATGGACGTAAGTTAGGCGTCCCCATCCGACTGACGAAATCTATCTTTCTCTTTCGTTCTTCAATTAGTATCAGAGCGTCGGCGATCTGATTCGCGCGATGCTTTCGACGCGTGCATCAATTGAGCGCTTCCCGCTCCCCTCCGTGCTTCGCAATCATCCTCCTGGAGGTTCGTAGGAGAGCAGCGCCCCTGCTTCCTTGGCCACGTCCATGGCTTCATGATCAGGCTGATGGATCCGTAGTGGAACATGGCAGCCTGCAACAGGAAGGCGTTCCACAGATAACCAAAGTTTTTCCTTGTCTTCTTCTCCGGCAACCCAATAATTTTTTTTCTTTCGGCGACAGGTACACAAAAGAGAAGAAGCTCACTTCGATTCTTTCAATTTTTTTAATAACATATTTTTATAGATTTTCTAGATCCCAATTTTCATAGTTATATTATTCGGCCAGCATAGTACAATTTTTATTTTTCTCCATGGGGCTTAATTTTTTAATTTGGAGTATAATTTATTTAGAATTATAACTATGTAAATTTTGTTCTAGAAATAATTATACGTTAGGTCATTATTTTCTAAGTTAGATTATAAGTATATGTCTATCTTTAAAATGTTGTCAACAAATAATCACCCTGTTTAGAAATATTATTCTATAGTTAGAATAACATCAGAAAATTATTCGATTGTCCTAAATATTTTGATATATTGTATTTTCGTATTGCCATGTTGGCTATTTTTTTATTTTTGGTATCTTAATCATTGCGTTATTTGCGATACTTTGCTTGCTGCCTATAGAATTTATTTAATTTATTAAATCTGGATCGCAATTTTATTGAGTCTGAAGCTTAGATTAATTGTAGCATAGATTTATTAATTTTTTTTTACCATAGATTCACTAAGTTCTTTTTTTTCGCATGTTTAGTGGGTAAATTTTCTTTTTGTTGATCCATATGCCATAGTAAAATTGTTGTATTGTTATGATTGTTATGGACTTAGAAAATCATTCAGGCACCATTGATACGCTATTAATTAATCTTTGCTATTAAGACTGAATTATTATTCGGCAGTTTTTATTTTGTCATTAATTTTATTTTCTTTGATGTTAAGACTAAATTAATATTCAGCAGTTATGATTGTCTCTGAAATTCAACTGCCCGAGAGGTGTAAGCACCGCGAGGTGTGAAGCGATCAACTTCACTTGCCTCTATAAGGGGGGCTCGCTCCGGGCAGGTTCGGACCTTCTATAAAATTAAATTATTAAATATATAAATTACACCTTATAATTAGGTAACTTGCACGATTAGAAAATGAGATATTTACTACCCGTAGCAGTTTTCATTAGGAAACTAAAATTATTGGACAACTAAATTAGGCACGTTTTGTTCGTTTTGAATTTAAAAATTGACATAACTCTCTTAATTAAATTTTTTTTAATGAGGAAATCAAGTAATTATTGGTTACCTAATTAAGACATATATTTCTTTGCAACATCAGAAAATTAAAGATTCTAAATATTTACAATTTTTAGATAATTATAATAAGTTTTATTTAAAAAAACTCTATTATCCCACAGATATTATTTTTCAAAATTATGTGTTACCTTATTTTCTGTTTTCTTCATAAATTTATGTAAATTTTTGAAAATTTTATTTTCCGAGATATACTATTGTTCAAAATTACTTTATTTTCGGAAATATTATTTATAATTTACAAAGTTTTTATGTTTTGAAAATATGTTTTTTTGAGATATACAATTATTGAGATAGACAAATTCATTTTCGATTTATCCTTTAAAATTAAAATATTTTTAAGATATATCTTCTGTAAAATTATTTTGAAAATAAAAAGTATTATTGGCATATAGTATTTTTTAATATTTTAAATTTATTTTCATTATATATATATATATTGATATAAGAAAATATTTATATTAAGTCTAAGTATTTGTGACTATTCCTGATAAAGAATTAAAATTTATCATCTTTTAAATTATACTTTAGAAAATTAAGATGAAATGTTATTTGAATTAATAGTTTTTGAGCTAGGTGATATGGAACATCTAAAAAGTACCTATGAGCTTTGAAAAGCTCTAAAAGAAAGTATGTGTCTAAAAAGAACATGGATGTACAATTGCTATTGTACAAGTACATCACATGTAAATGGAGTCAGACAAATGTGTCTAATCATGTGAATAAGATAATTATAATTGCGAAGAACTTATAAGCCGGACAAAAATGTATCTGATCACCTTGGTGATAAATATTATTTGTCTGCATCGACATGACCGCACGATTGTTCGTGTGAACGAGTCGATCAAGAGTTGTTGAACTGTCCTCCATATTGGCCATTGAACAGGATATGACCAAGAGAAAGAAGAAGACTGATATCTTCAACATGAAGGAAGTTGTTGAAGGGCAGGAGGAAGAGGCCCATGTTTTACACTATTGCAAACAAGTCATGTCAACCTTCAGCTCTACAAAGAAGCAGTTCAAAACTCAAGGTAGGACACAAGGTTCCAAGAGGGGCTTGTCATGATTTGGGAAGTTTGGTCATTTCAAGGTCAACTATCCCATAGATTTGGACAAGACAGGAACAAAGGCCCACCGAACGAAGGTCAAGGATGCGAAAAATAAGGAAAAATCGTGGGCACCAACGAGTTCTATTTCGTCATCGTGGTGGAAAGCAAGACGATGTCAAAGGACATCAAATGAGTGGTAGATCGACACAGATGCGACTCACCATATTGTAAGACCAAAGAGGGTCTTATAAACTTCAAAGAGTTGGCAAAATAGGAACAAATGACATATATGTGCAAGAACACATACCTCGATGTTGAGGGTACTGATGAGTACAATCTGGATCTAGGTGACTGTTGAATCTAGGATTCCGAGACTGTTTTGATGATCACAAATTTGTAAGTGAACTTAGTCTATACTGATGAACTTGTT
>LTAE01004075.1:0-34167 GCA_001647135.1 Pontederia paniculata | reverse complement strand
ATTTCTCGAGTGTCCTTTTCGGTCGTGGCCTGTGCACCCCCACTGATCTATTGGCGATGCCTCTAAAGACTCATGAGCCACTCAAAGTCACAACAAAGCAACCCTCAAAATCTCCTCAAAGTCATTAATGGGATAAGCAAAACTTAAGAAGATAATCATTTGGCTTAATTCTTGCATTGAGCATATTGCATTAGTTGTTATGGGATGATATTTATGTATGGAATATGTATGTTAAGTACAAGGAAAGTTTAATGATGAATGAAATGTATAAGATGAAAATATTCAATGATGATGGATAATGGCAGAGGTGTAATTGATATTTGACTACCTACATGGTAAAGTCGTAGCTTACCCTCATGCAAGAAAAGTATGTCAAAGATGAAAGATGATGTAAAAAATAAAGTACATGAAAGGTATATATATGCATGATATTTTATGATGATCCTTATGCTATGAAAAATTATGTTTAAATTATTATTATGAAGTTATGTTCATGCTTTTTATTTTATTATGAAATTACCTTTCTATTGTGCCATACATATCTGAGCTTTATCGCTCATGGTGGTTTTGTTTGCCTTCTGCTTTGGATCCTGCAGGTCAGTGATCTAGGATGGCATGGTTCTTGGTGGTGCTAGTGGCGACAGATGTTCGTGATGATGATGCTTGCACATGAGTAGTGGTCCAATATGATGTTTGTCTAGTCTCTTTGGTTCAGTTGTAATAAGGAAAGAAATTTATTATGTGATGAAAGATTATAAAATTTTTTGTCATGTAAACTTTTCGCATTTATGTTTTATGAAAAGAATTATGAAGATTTATGTTTTTAATTATTTTATATATTTCGCATTTAGTTGATCAGTCTTAGTGTCAATTTTAAATTCAAAATAATGTATGATGTGTAACGCACTCAAGAGAGCATTCTGCCATGTGGATTAACTAATGACAGGAATTTCCAGTTTCAATGTGTAATTCTCATTTTTTTCTCAAAAACATTTCAGGTTAACAGAACTTTGTAAGCAAATCACAGACAGGATACCACGGGAGACACCGGCTCGCATGTATAGAACGTCAGGAAAATGTTAAGAAAACAACCAAAATCCGAACTTTCTTATCAGAAACCATTAATCCCAACGATTAATCGTAAAAAATTGAAATCGTTACACCGAAACCCGAAAATTTCATCAAGAATCAGAAAAGTATGGAAAAGAATCACATGAACTACCATTAATGACGCCAATGCGGGTTACCCTGGATCGCGCGACACATAGCGGCAGCTTGAAGAAGCCCAAGGACGGACCGGTGTGGCGTTACATCATCTCGACCTGGATCCCCGCCGGATCGTGAGAAGTCGGGCGGCGGGAGGTCGTCGCCGGAGGAGCTCCTCCTCTTCGTCTTCTGGCCGCATTGCCTCCGTTCCTCGTCCACAATGTCGTCCTGCTCGTCGGGATGCTCATCCTCTTCGCTGCGACAACAAAAAAAAGAAAAGTTTGGGAACTAAAATTTATTATTATATACAAAATATTTTTGTACAATTTTCTTTTCTAAGATAGTGTCTTTTTATTTTTAATTATTGTTACATATTATATCTCTTTTATAGTAAACATTATAATAATTCTGTTTACAACTCTCAAAATTACACGAATGTACATCACAAAAAAAAATGTCGGGATAACGGAAAAAGATAAAAAAAAACTTCATTATAATATTTAAGCTAACTTATTAACTTTTATGTGATTTGGTAAGAGAGTGCGTGTGACTTTGCATGGGCGTCTATACCAATAATCTACCAATTTCCTGTTGACATACATAGATTTATGAAAAATATTAATGTGACGAGCACCTAATCATCCTTCTAACACCTGACAACTGCATCCACTATAATTTAATTAACTTTATAAAATATTTTAAATATATGAGTATTAAGACAATTATTAAGAAGATGAATTAGGAGGATATAGAATTTTTCTAATGTAACTCAGTTACATATTGACATGGACAGTGCAGGGAACCTCATCAAAGTGCAATCTGTTGAAATGATAACACAACCGGATTACTAATGATTAACAATGGCGAATTCAGGACACTTTAATAGTTCAATGCTCAATGCATCCTCTTCTTCACGTAATAATAAGCAGCAGATTTAAAATAGATGTTGATATCCCTGTTGGCATTGAGATAAGATGAATGCCAGAATATACAGGTGAAGAGGTAGTTGCCAAATTGTTCCGACTTTAATATCAATGAGCAGAGAAATTCATCATCTGTAAGCAATCATGTAAAATGTAATGAACAAGCCTGCACAAAGATTTGAACACAATGTAACATTCAAAGCACGACGAGTAGTGTACATTACATGGAGCCCATTCACTGAATAATCATAATTTTAGTAATATTTATTTACAGTGATGATGAAATTGGGATCTTTAATTTTTTTTTTCAGTAGATGAAAATGAAACCAACATGTACAACAATCATGCATTGTTTATCATGGGTCAGGATTGCCCACGACTTGCTCATCACTAGAATCATATTCCTCCTCTGTCAGCTCTTCATCACTCGAGTTGTCTTCTGGAGCACCAACATCTTCGGCCTTTGCGTACTTTTGACAATAGTCTGATTATGAAATATTAAACAATAAGAGATTCAAGTTGCAATAATTAAGGAACTAAGTGACCAAACATCAAAACACAGATGATTACTTAACACAATATAGCACATAGAATGAAACAAGAAAGTATGCAGATGCCATGTTCAACACAACTAAAAATGTAAATGTCACTTATTCCTATCATTTTATGAATGTATTGTCTATCCAAATGTGAAAGAGATAGAGGAAGAAGAGAAATGTAACTGTTTAGAAAAATGACAAAGATGTAATAACTCTACAATTAGCAAACGACGATTGGGTTCAATAGTTCTCAATTTCTCCAGAGGATCAGAATTCTCTAACCAAAATATAACAATAAAGAGCGGTTAATGTAAAACTTAAGAGGAAAGATGAATGCGGAAAGGAATAACTGAATAATGTATTGTGGAATGTTAGTATCTAGCCAATCCTAAATAGCAAGGATTAACAGCTTCTTGTGTCTGTCAGGATGTCGTACCTAGACAAGTCTTCTTGATAAGGGCACGAATTGATATATCTGAGTTTTCTAGAATCCTAAGAAACTCATAAAATATGGTCGGAGAGCATTTATCCCTAATAGGAGCTTCTGAAGTTAAAAAAATGGCATCCTTCACAAGTTTCATCATATGGGGAAAACCTACTGTTAGAGAGCATCATTCGACTTATTTGAATTCTTGATCCTTCCCAATTCTGCATGGGGAGTTGTTACACAGATCTAAGTTCAATTTTAATATATGCGTAATAGTCTCAGAGGCTTCTGGTCCACACTGTGATGAGAATTCCAATGAGAAATACAACAAAAAAGGGAAATTGTCAGGAAAACACATTCCTCTTATCTTTGTGTTCTAAAACAACTTCGGAATATCATTTCTGTTTCTATTCACATTGGCATCCCAAAAATCTTTTAGTACGACTTCCTTGACACCAACTGATTTATCGACGCTTAGCAATGAATATTTGTTGTCAAAACTTGGCAATAACCATTTGACAAAAGACAATTGTTGTTTATCAATGTTGTTTCAAACTGAAGCATTTAGAGTCCCCATCTTAAGCATGGTACGTGTATACCCAAAGCACAAGTATAAGATGCAGAATGAAAGAGACATGCTTTACAGTTTCAACTTTAAGGTTTTCATCTATTCTTTATACTCGTTTTCTTCTTCATTGTGTCTCATATCGGTACTATTCTTTTCTTTCAGGGTACAAAAATGAGATTTTCTCATAACAGCATCAGACTTTTGCATATACTTAAAAAAAGGTGAGCCAGAAAACGCTGGATATAAAGCATAAAAGTTTAATCACCTTTCACTTTTTGGTCATAAGCAGGTCTGTCACGCATCATCAGTGCCGCTGCCTCACCATTCAATGGATCAGAAGGATTGGGATACAACAGAAGTTGAGGGAGGAAAACCTCAAATACGTTAACAAGATCTGAAGATAAAGCGATATGACAATTACTTCAAGTAGTTCAAAATGAGATATCAATCAACTTCCATGTAAATAGGCAATGCCATACTAATCTCTTAAGGTACCGGTGAAGTTTAAAAAGAAAAAGATGAGATCAAGTACCGAACATGGGACTCCAGGTTTGATTGATAACATCCAAACAAACTGAGCCAGACCTAAAACGTCCAAAAACTAGAATGGTTAGCAAAATACAGGAAATTCCATGTTCCAGCACCTTATAGCAGTTACTTTACATAGCTAGCAGAACAACTGCATATGGTTCCGCTAAGAAACAGCATAAACCAGAGAAATATGGTGCAGAAAACAACATGGGACCAGAAAGTCATTGATCAAAGGACTCACATTTCATCAACATTAGGATGAAAAATCTTATTGATGAAACCAATGGATGGAGATTTGTAAGGATATGCATCCGGCAGCTCAACTCTGACCCTCCATACCCCTCCTTGATACAGGCCTGCAGAACAATCAATTGAATTCAAGTAAACCTCCTTAGACCTTAAACCACAAGCAGATTGTCAAATAAAGAACTGAAAAATATGGTCAGATTATCAACTATGATCTTTTGCTGATAGAACTTCAAGGGCAATTGACAGTTCAACAATGGGCAAAAGGGCACGCCATCCATTCTACATAATGCCCCAATACATATGAAACCTAATCTTTGTTCGTTCCTCAATCTTTGTTCAAAAACAGCCAGGATAATTCACAGTACAAGCGTAAGATACCAATTACCAACACCTAAACACCAATTGAACAAATTGCGGCAAGGAAACTACAAAAAAATCAAGAAAACAGCTTTAAAATCAAAGCCCAATGACCTCAAGATCTCAAAAGTGAGCACATCACACAAACAAGAAATCTAAATAACAGCAACTATTAAAAAAGATATCAAGATCAGATGATGTATACTCTCTTTCGGCCCGTGGAATTCCACATAGAACTCCTGCATCCCGTCGTTTATCATCTCCACCTTGTAATCACTCATCATCCTACGCACCAAAAAAAAAAAAATTTCAACAAAAAAAGGGGGGCGGAAATAGAACCGATCAAGGCATCTCTTTGTTCCTCGGATTGCTTACAGTTTCATGAGGTCCATCTCGCGGCGTTTGCTGGGCGACGACATCTTGAAAGAGCGTCGGGGAGCCCGGAGGAGGGTCGATGGTGAGGGTGATGATGAACAATGGACAAACAGCAAAATATGAATGGATAAAATTCTCTTTTCCTTTTCTTTTTTTCTCTTTTGGGTTTGTGAGTAGAGAGAGAATGAGAGGAGAGAGAATGGGGTTGGAAAATGACGAGAAAAAAATATAGGAGAAAAAGGTTTCATAGACTTTCATTTAAATTTAATGTTCATATAATTAATCACATTGAGATACATTAATAAAGAAAATTTGGTATTCGATTGATATCTAAGATTATTAGCATCTAACTAATCGAAGTTGAGATAAAAAAAAAATGATATTTCTCTGATCAAATTGATGACTCTAATGATCAAATTCGAGTTACTAAACTTTCAACATTCTTGAGACACATTTGTTACTAAGTTGTCGACCGAACTTGATTAATAAAACTTTTTATTTAAAAAAATTCGATCGATGGCTGAGGGTGCGACCTGAAACGGATAATAAAACTTCTTTTTCTAAAAAAAGTTCAAACTTGTTTGAGGGTGCCATATATTTATCTTTTATTTAGTATATATAATATGTGCAGGCTAAAATTTAAAAATATCTTATTTGAATTTTAAATTTATTAGCATATTAATTTAGATTAAAAGAATAGAAATATATTTTATTATATTTATATTTAGAACAAAAATTTTAAAGCACTTATTAGTTATTAACAATTGCAAAGAAATAAAAAAATGATAAATAAAAAAATAGTTTATAAATTTAATATTAAAAAGTGAACTCTTATTATTTATCTTACATTTTTTTAGCATTTATGCATGGCATCTTTATAGTAACCTAAGTATATTATTGGCTATTATTAAATTATTTAATACAATTTTGATAATTTTTCTTCCAAATTATTGCATTTACGCGGATCTTAAAAGTATAATATATCATTCCTGTTTCGATCGTTTGTTTACTCTAGACCCTCGAGAGGGCTTAGTTGATCATGATTTTTATTTCATCTTTCTTTTCCTTTTGGTTTGTTTCGAGAAAGATATCGTCCGATTCTTTTTCCGTTTCTTTTTGGTTTTCCGTATAGTTTTAACATATTTTTCTAATGTTTATTTTTTATGTGTTATCATTTGCTATCATTTTTTGGGTAAAAAATACAATAAAAAGACAAATGTACCCTTTCAATTGTATACTATGTTTAAAAAAATAGGGAAAAAAGAATAAAAAATAATACATTGCCTCCTCATATGTCGCCCCTTATGTATTTTTTTTTAAATTGTTAATGACACAAATAAAAGAAGACATTGAATACATAAGAGAGAAAAAATGTTAATTTTTAAAACTTTAATAAAAAAAACATAGGTAGAAAGAGTCAAATACAAAAAAGGCATAAGTTTAGATGGTTGATTGATATTTTTAAATTTTTCGAGTATTTCTTTCAAAATGAAAAATTACTCTACAAATATTAAACGAAAAAAGAAAAAATCATTTTCTCAAAAATCAATTTATTAAGCCCTTGTTCAGCACAATAATATTTTAAAAGTTACTTTAATTAATATAAATAATACAAGTACTTGTAATTCAAACATAACTGATATAATAACCAAAAATTTAATTTCAACCTCTCAATTTTAATGACATAGAGAATCTGAACTATTATATCAATACAAAAATGAGATGCCTAATAAGGAAATTATTACGGGGGATAAGCACATCCTATGTTTTTTTTCGAGTTGGATTGGTTGATCTTTTTCTAATGAAAAACCGACGTAAACTCTAATAGTGCTCTAAATATCATTTTTTTCGATCAGGTAGACTTTTAAGTTTCTCAGATTTTTGTTAGACAAGCTATCACACAAATTACTATATTAAATTTTGTCCAATATTTTTTATTATTTTTATATACACAAGACTGATTTGATCTTAATTTTTTATTTAGCATACCATATTTCATTTTACTTACATCTGAACCGTTGAATGAAGAAATAATAAAATAAAAATAATTAGTCAACTTTTAAGCGACCGGATAAAATTTAACGGCTAACATATTAAATAAATTATTTTAAAAATAAAAAATAAATTTTATTTAATATTTAAATATTAATTTAGTAAGCTACACATAAGTGCACAATATTCTTTTTTCCGTAAAAAAATCATTTCTTTTGTGTGATTGAGTTTATAAATATGCAAATTTTAGGGTAAGGTCTAACTTATTTCAATTTTAATTTAGTACTGATTTTAAATAGTTATGATTGAGTGTTTTTTTTTGTATTAACACGACTGTTTATTTTTTAGAAACCAATAAATAGGGAACATTTAAAATGTGAATGAAAAATCTTTCTATGTTAAGATTAATTAAAGGATATAAAAAGAAATGGATAAGTATCATCTACAATAAAATATATGTCAGCTTCTTGAAATAGCAAATATTAAATAATAACTCATTACCCAAATGATACTTGGTTTATTTCTTTCATTTTTATTAATGTTGTTTTGGAATATTTGACGCCATAAACAATGTATTTCATTAGGAGGAAATGCTGTGTAAATAAATTTTTTGAAATGTGGCTTAACATTTTTTTAATGTTTTTTTGGACAAAGTTTAGACGACTAATAATGATGTAATTAAATAGTAATGACATTCTCAACTAATCTATCATGACCATTCCAATCCATCCATTTCTTCTCTTTCCTTTTCTTTCTAGTTCAGCATATTTTTATAGTGTAATCAGATTGCATTATTATTGAAGTGACCATCAAAGTTTAACAAATGGATTCCTGTGCATTGAGTCTTCTATTAGGAGTACAATTAATTAATAATGCCTGCCATTGTAGATATACGGCGAAACAATAGACCAACAAAATAAACAAAACAGATTGCCAAACTCTTCAGTGTTTGTCCCTCCAAAATAAACAAAACAGATTGCCAAACTTTTCTCTCTCTCTCTCTCTCTCTCTCTCTCTCTCTCTCTCTCTCTCTCTCTCTCTCTCACTCATCTTCCTATGTAAATGAATGAAAGATTCTCTCTCCTTTGTACTTCTACAAAAGATCAACGGATACCATGCGGTATTGCAGTCCCTGCGTTGAAGAAAAGAATAAGGCCAGGAACAAAAGCAACTGATAAATATTTGTCATCAGAAAGTACATTTGAAAAAATATATCATCAAGACATTTAGTTGATTATAATAGCAAATTGAACCCCACAACATTTAGTTGATTAAAAAAGGTTCGATCTGAAAGAAAGAAATGAAAGCTTTAAACAGTTACACAACAAATTCTACGTGCAGGCTTTACGTGGTATTCTGAGTGCCCAGCAGTAGGATGTTTAGTTGCGTAAGCTAGAAAGTAAATAATTCTACTTATTGCACATTGCAGTGGCGTGAGAGATAAGAAGACAAAGTCAACAATAATGGGCAATGAGGTAGGCATTAGCTGTAGAACCTTAGCAGGGAATGGAAAGAAAAAGTTGCCAAACAAAATAGACTGTTAACATATCATGCAGTGAGAACATATGGCATTAGACCCACAAAAACAGTGGAGGGAAACAGAAGATAGAGCTGACAGCAAATTAAAAAAGATTAAAAGAACATGAAATAAGTCTATTTTAAGCAATGATATCATTGTCTCAGAAAATACATAAATCTCTAAGATGTTAAAAGAAACATCTTTAGTCTCATTCTAATAAGTTGAAGTTTATTGAGCTCATTCTTACACTGAAGAAATAGGCATAAGCTCGAGTCGATGTTGATAACAGCTTAGTCTCACAAACAACCATGGAGTTAATCCAGAATGAATCTACAACCACTCATATGACAACAGGCATGCACCTGACTTCATCATACCGAACAAATGTTGCTTGTTTTTGTATTAAAAAAAATAATCAAGAATAGCTGGCCTTTTTGAAGAAATCACCATTTATTGTGATCTTGATTCCAGACGAGAATGATAAATCTTTCACCTAACAAACTGAAAAGACAAATATGGAGTTTTGTCAAATGAGAAATTGTTTGAAGTTATTCTGCAGTACGTTCTATATTCCCCAAAATACTTCAACGACCTTGGATGATCTCCGTCGGCTACCTGGAGATGAAAGGAGAGGATATCATTTCATCTTTGCCTCTGTAAAAAGGACATGCCGGTTCACACGGGGGTCATACTTTCGGAACTCAAGTTTCTCCTGGATTTTGCGTGGATTCTTTCTCTTAACATAGAAGAATCCAGTTCCAGCAGCTGAAACCAATCGGATGAAAATGGAACCTGTCTTTTTGGCTTTCCCCATATATTACGCAAGTCGAATATCAACCTACACAATTTTTCATCTCTGAGAAGATAACAGAAAAAATATTCTAATTTGGTAGATAAAAAAAAATGTAAGAGAAACTCTTGGCAGAACAAGTTCTTAATACAACAACGATTTCACATGGTAAAGTCTGGAGATAGTGGCTTATGAAAAAAGATAGATAGTAAAGCTTAAAAACCTAAGAACGCCATTGAAGCAAGCAATGGAATGTTGAAGACAATATGTTAGTATAATCATGCAAAAGACGAGCCATGTCTCAGGACAAACTAATAATCATACGATATAATTAGATACTTCTGTCAGCCTATGCAGACCTGGAAAAAAGTAATCTGAAATAGGGGTAGAAAGAGGTGTGGTTCAAGTATAATGGTTAATATTAATACTACAGTACATAGATTAAAGAACAAGGTTCAAAGAGCAAACAGTATATAATAGTACAATGCTTTTCGTAGAAATAATACAGGATATTAGATAGTACAGGCAGGTTTTGAGTTGGATATTCAAGCAAGCGCATTAGTTTCAATTCATATGCTGCCCTTCATAGTGAAGTAGCCTTCTTTGCTTGACTTTGAACTGACAATTCTCAAGCCTCATAATTGTTTTTTGAAGAGAAAGGCCACATGGTCGTTTGAACTATGAGATGATTTAACTTATCCCAATAGAATTTTTTTTTTGGCTGGTACGTAAAAGTGGATATGCAATGAAAAGAGAATTCTTCATATTACATCAGAATTATAATAAGTATTTAGTCCATTCTGGCTGATTACTTTACACATTGATTGGGGAGAATTTTACAGCATTTTGAATCTTTTAATATTCTGAATCAACCTAATGCAGTATTTTCTCGTGAAGTTATATATAACAACTACATAAACCACACACAATAGATCAATCTATAGTTGAACGTAGATGTTACGAGACAACAATCAGAATTCAAGACCAACTTCATGGTTTAACCAACAGTAGAAGTTGTGAGACATAATAGATCAACCAACTTCATGGTTTAATGTTCTCAATAAACCTAATGCAGTATTTTTTCATGAAGTTATATAACAACTACATAAACTACACATAATAGATCAATCTATAGTTGAACGTAGATGTTATGAGACAACAATCAGAATTCAAGACCAACTTCATGGTTTAACCAACAGTAGAAGTTATGAGACATAATAGATCAACCAACTTCATGGTTTAATATTCTCAATAAACCTAATGCAGTATTTTCTCGTGAAGTTATATATAACAACTACATAAACCACACATAATAGATCAACCTATAGTTGAACGTAGAAGCTATGGGACAACAATCAGAATTCAAGACCAACTTCATGGTTTAATCAACAGTAGATTCATATCGTAATTCATTAGAAAGCACTAATCAATCCTGCCAATGGGATTTCACAACCAAAGTGCATGCTGTTATCATGCACAGATACACACATCTTTTGCAGTGAAATAGGAAAAAATTGCCTATTTGTATTGCATGTGCTCCACCTTTCATTTGTTAGTTTTTCAACTTTCCAGAAATTTCTCAAATTTATGAATTAGTAGCTTTATACATATATGTAAATATACGTCATTAATTCCATGTTATACATATTGAAATACACTTTTGCCACTTGAGCTTCGGACAATGATACTCCGCCCACATATGCTTTAATACATCCACAATGTTGTATCTTCTTTTAGGAGACCTCAATTAACAACCCCACCTTAGTCCTAAACCTTTGGAATACACAAATGTGAAAACGTTTGGCATCTTCCCCAAATTATGAGGGATAAAGTCTTAGCTAAGCATTGAGATTTGAGACCATGGAGGTGCTCAAATAGCAATTAAATTTTGGGTTAATTCCATTTTGCTCCCTCAAACTATAGCATATATACCAATATAACCCTTAAACTATATTATTATCCATTTTGCACCCTTAAACTTTTCAAATAGTAACATTTAACCCCAAAAAATAAATATCATTATGTTTTATGTTATTTTTATTTTTCTAAATTATTGAATTACTATTTTAACCATGTTAAAATATTTTTTTTAGATTTTTATCTAATAATATAAATTTTCTCATAATTTCAAATATATTTAAGATCCAATTTTACTTTTTCTATTTTTTAAGTATTATTTTTTACTTCNCCATGTTAAAATATTTTTTTTAGATTTTTATCTAATAATATAAATTTTCTCATAATTTCAAATATATTTAAGATCCAATTTTACTTTTTCTATTTTTTAAGTATTATTTTTTACTTCAAAATATTTTTTGGCTTCACTTTTATTTTTTTTAATCCAATTGCAAAATTTTCCTTTTTATATTCTTTAACAAGACTAAAACTATTTGTCTTTGATCAATTAATCTAAGAAGGATAAAATAAAATTTTAATAATTTAAAAAATAAATAAAATGATAGAAAAAATGTCAAACTTTATTTTTAGGGTTGTGTCACTATTAAATAAGTTTAAGGGTGCTAAATGGATAATAATATAGTTGAGGGGCTATGTTGGTAGATATGTCATAGTTTAAGGGAGGAAACTGCAAATAACCCTTAAATTTTTAAGCTTTCTCACCTACTATTTCTTCAAGTAATTTCACCTATTATAACTTATCAAAAAAAATTTCACCTATTATAAGATTTAACCTTTACACTTGGTAGTTCTTCTGAAGCCAAACGCAAATACCATTGGCTAAGTTTTAGTGCTGAAAAAGGCAGGTGAGTATCCACAATGCTTACAAATAACAAGGAAAACTGTGACCCTCGTTTCAATAAAGTAAAATTCTAACATCTCTTTAGTAAATAAAACATTTTTTTTCCTCGCATACGCCTGCCCTTAACTTTCTAAAACAGGTGAATTCCAGAACTCCCAACTGCTCTCAGATTACTAGCTCTCTCGTTCTCATCATTCGACTAACTTTTCTTTAGCCTCAATCATTCAAATAACAACTCAAATAACTCAGTTGCAGTTCACAGTATCACAAGTAGCATGAACCATATCAGACAAACAAAAGATAGAAAAAAAAATTTCAACCCATGAACGCAGGATAACCATTTATGCGCTGTTCGCAACAGCAAAATAGGTGAAAAAAAAAATTTTTATAGTCTTATATCCCACCAAAATATGTACTTGTACAGCAAAAAGTTTTCAGAACCATAAATCCCAGAACTTGGAAGAGAAGGATGAAAAGGGAACGAAGAACGCTTCACACTCACCCGATCTTGGCCGATGCACAGTTAATACGACCTCTGAAGAGGCGCTTGGTGAAAGAGAGAAAGAGACGGCAGAGAAGACAGCAACAAGAAGCGAGTGCCGACGTCGGAAAGCCAGCGCCAGCGGCGACGATTGCGGCGGCGGGGGCGGCGGCGACGCGAGTAGAGTCCCGGGAGAAGCTGAGGCAGATAACTGCGTGTTCAGCAAATGGGCCAAGTATTGAACGCTAGGCTTGTTAGTAACTCCAAATGGACAACTTTATGGGCCCAAATTTACTGGATGAGAAAACATTTTGGGCTGCAATTTTCTCTTTTTAATTTGATTGAAGCCAAAGTTTAATACTAAATTATTCATCAGTACCTGCTGTTCATGTGCGTGCTCCTGCTTGACCTTCGAATTCATTTTTTTCCCTTTTCATTCTCATAAGTGATTTTTTTTACAATATTATTTTTGTGCTTTTTATTGTTTTTCATATTCTTTTCAAGAATAAAATTTCACCCGTGTTTATGACCGCTAACACTCGACTAATTCGATGCTCAACGAGAGCAGCACAAAGATAAATCTTGGCCAAATTAATGATTTTGTAGCTCGAACTCAGACTACTAACTCTCAATCCCTCAACTCATGACACATATTCGCTAATCGTCTATGCCAACTAATTTAATTATTTTTTTTATATTTGTGTCGGTCAGGGACGAACCCAGATGCAAAATTTAAAGGGCAAAAATATATATAAGCAAATTAAAAAAAAAAAGAGTTACAATATTATTTTTGTGTTTTTTTATTTTATTTTATTTTCATATTTTTTTAAGAATAAAATTTCACCCGTGTTTATGGCTGCTAACACCCGACTAATTCGATGCTCAACGAGAGCGAAAAAGATAAATCCTGATCAAATTAATGATTTCGTGGCTCGAACTTAGACTATTAGCTCTTGATCCTTCAACTCGTGACACAGACTCGCTAATCGTCTATGCCAACTAACTTAATTATTTTTTTATCTTTGTGTCGACGGACCCAGATACAAAATTTAGAGGGGGCAAAAATATATATAGGCAAATTAAAAAAAAGGAGGAGCTGAGATTTGAATTCTAGATATCTAAATATTAATCAAAATCGTCTACCACTAAATTAGCTAGATAATAGTGTTATTTATTTTTTTATGACTATAACCACTATTTATTGATATATATATACATATATATATATATATATATATATATATATATATCGAAATATTGGGGGCTGAGCCCCCGGATATATATGAGTCTACCCCTAATATCGATTTGTGGTGATGTGTGTGCGATATTTTATTTATTCAAAAAATCGAAAAGAATGTTTGTTATGACCATTTACAATTGTCCCAATAAATTATAATTTATTCAAATTTTCATTCCTAAATTTAAAAAAATCATCAATTTTTTTTATCATTTTTTTTATATTTACTTCACATTTATTATCATTTATTTTAAAAAGATATTTTGCAGTAAACAAATTAGAAAAAAATGTGCAGTAAAAATATTAGAAAAAATGTACTCTTTTTATTAAATAGTAATCTACTTTTTCCCCTTTTATTTTAAACGATAATATTTAGTTTAAGTATAATTAAATACAATAATAACACAGTAATCAATTATTTGATTGAGAGTTCAAAAAATACGATAATAATAATGTTTTAATGTGTGACAGCTGCTATCTAGATTTTTTAGGGACGCGAGGAATCCACACCCACGGGTACACCCATTCATGTAGGCGCCGGACCCGCTTCCGCTATATGGGAAATGGTCCGTATGGTGAGTTGGTGGGTGGAGCACGGCAGAAGCGTACCCATTTATTTCACATATATGAAATATGATTCGATCTCATATTTGTAACTAAAATTGAGGCACTTAAATTTAATTATTAATAAAATTCAATAATAATTAAATTATATTTAAATCTCAATTATAATTTTTTAATATTGAATAATATTTTATAGATCAAAATGTGCTCCATATATCTCATATCCTAGTATATAAACATTAATTTTAGTTAAAAACAAAAGAGGATATTTTTTTTATTTTTCATAATTTTAGATGCTTACATTGGGTTTATACATTTATTTTTCTCAATAATTATTTATGGCATGCATGTTTTGGTCTTAATTGATGCCGAATTTATTTTATTTAGTCAAGTTTTCTATGTTAATGTTGATTCTTTTGGCCAAATGCTTTTAGGATACTGCAAGCAAGCATGATCACAGATTAAAAAATATATCAAAATTTCTTATATTGGGACGTTTCTCAAATTCAGTGTTGTGACCTTATATTATTTGGACTTAAGTACTTAACTCACTACTTGTAAATTAGTTATTGATCTCAGTCATTATTTTATGAATTTAATGAGGGTAAAAAGATTTTAGGCCAGAAAATGGTGAAACTGCGTTCAATTATTTTACTCGGCCAAAATTAAATTTTATTTTTTTTAATAAAAAATCTCAATCTCTCAAAACGCAACCAATTAAATTTGTTTTATGAACCATGATGGAAAAAAAAAAGAAGTAAAAAAACAGCACGTAACTTACAAATATCATGTCAGCTCTACTATAAAAATCCACACCCTTCACGTTTAAATAATGGTAGATAATGACATTTGATCAAATCCAAACCTGCTTAGATTAAGTTGCAGCAAAAACCTTGTCCTATTAGCCTACACATGGTAGCTTGAGTATGCATTTTAAGTGTTATATACAAGTGAATATATAACGAACATGCACATATATTATAAAAGTAAAGCAAGTGTTGGTGGAACGATTCAGAAATATATTTATTAAAAAAATCATTTAACAGATATTCGAATTGCCCAATGAATGCAATGTCAACATATTGGCACCATCTAAAGCTCTTTATTTTTTTCTCTACAATGTAATAGTTACACATATTTACAATGAGATAAAGTAGCATTTTTATTGTCCAAAGATGGCACACCATCTACACCTAAGCATAGTGTTTTTAATTTTAACTTATCCACATATGACCATAAACAACTTAATTTCATCTTTTAATAAAAGAAAAACTCAAGAACACTTTTAGTGAAGGAAAAAAGAGACAATATTAAAGTGTAATATACTTTTGAAATTTTGCTAATCACTTAAGCATAAAGAATCGATGGCTTCATGAAACACAAGGCACATCTCATGTCTTGCCTGTTTTTAGGTTCTTCTGGATATTTGTTTTCATCCCGAAGGTTATTTTATGTTCAAAAATTTTCGCACATGAACTTAATCAATCACTAATGCTATAATCGAAGGATGTCCAAAACGCACATAAATGTTTGTACACGTTCATTAAACATAAATAATTATTAATGAAATGGATAACTGATTGATTTAACTAATAGATAATTTGAACTTCGATATGAAAGATGGTTCGAAATTTTAAAACGTCTTGATTAAAAAAAAGTCAACATATTACATTATCTTTTTCAATTTGTTGAAAGTAAAAAGGTACATAAGTTTCACCAATATAAATAAACTCGAAGTCTTGTCGACGTCCAAAGTTTGGATTGCTAAAATTCACCCAATTTTAAAAGATTTAAAGTTATTTTCATTTTCTCTCTTAAACTATCACATTTTTTTTAATTTATTCCTAAATTTTAAATTAAACAGTAAGTTTAAACTTCGCTCGATTGAACAATTTCATCCGAGTGTCTAGTATTAATTTATTAAAATTATTTTAATTTATTAAATTATTATTTTGCTTCTATAATTAAAAAAAAAATATTCTCCATCTCTTCTCCATTTCTCTTATGGCTCTCTCTTCCGCTCTTGTTCTCTCTCTCTTTTACTTGCTCTGTCGTATTTCTCCTCTTCCTCTGTTGCGGATATGAGACGAGAAAGAGACTAGCGCACACAGAAGAAGACACGAGATTTACGAGGTTCACCCTTAAATGGGCTACGTTCTCGGGCGACAGCTGATAGTTTCTTTGATGAGAAAATAATAGATGATTATAAGATACAGAATAATCCAAACCTTAGGAGTTTATATAGGAACTCCCAATACAAAATAGAAAATTCAAACTCTAGAGTTGTCTAAATTTCGAGGACTCCGCCTCGGAGCCCCGTAGGGGGATCCCCTGGATTTTTTCTTAGACTCCCGATGCTCGTTGACGGGCAGCGAGCCCCGTATAGGACGAACGACTTTGCCGCCCTAATTATTCGAGCGGTTGTGATTTACTGAGGGCATGTAGGGTTGATCACTGAAATAAGATTCAAAGCATTATCAATATCCTCCGATGAGTTGACTTGCGTTGGCAAGCTTGCTATGCTCACCGGCTGGCAAGTTTGCTATCTCGCTATGATCATCGGTAGACAAGCTCTCATCTTCCTACGTCATCTCTCTCCTCTCCGAGGCAAATAGAGAGAGAAAAAAATAAAGAGAATAAAATAATTTTTTAATTATATGAATAAAATAATATTTTAATAAATTAAAAAATTAAATAAATTTAATATCAAATTATTAAGTAGAATTAATTAATTTAGAAAATTTAAATTTATTTTTTCTCGATTTTATAATTTAAAAATATCTAAAATTTCGTAGTTTGCAGATGGCAAAATGGAGATAAACTTTTTTTAAACTAATCATTAACGGAGCACGCACGTCCATGCCACGTGCGTGCTTTAAGAGTGTGAGCCGAGGGGTCAACCGTGTGTTGGGTTCGGCTCCAAGGCTTCGCTTCGGACCATACCTTTAAAAGCCGCTCTCGACATTTAGGACTTGTTTGGTTACATGTAAATGCAACTACATGTACATGCAATTACTGTAATTATAAATTTTTTGTTTGATTTGATGTAAATGTGACTACTACAAGTAGTTGCATTTACTGCATCGATATTTGTGCTAAAAAACCAATTACATGTAAAGTCAATTATATTAAAAAATAAAATAAAATAAGAAAAAAAATTAATAACTTTCATTTATATTTTAATTAATTATTTATTAATTAATATATGATAATATTTTATTTTTAATTAAATATTTATATAAATTCTTTTTTTCAACCAAATAACGTAATTCATTTTCCAAAATCATATTTACATTTATCCAAACAAAGAAAAAGTAACTACTGTAAATACAAATCATTTCAGAATTTCCAGCTACAATCATTTACATTTTGAAATTACAATTACGTCAAAGCCCTTACTAATTTGCAGTCCAAAACAATTTACTGCTCTCTCTCCAAACTACTCAAAAGCAACCAAACTTCAAAGCTAAAAAGATCCTTTCCTCAGTCCCCTGAATTCGTAAAGATCCGAAGGTCTCACGGCCATTTCGCCATCGGAGATCGGTTTCGAGCTCTTTTCGGATTGATTCCGTCGCATTTTTCCCCTGCTGCTGCCGGAGTTCACTGGATCGTAGACGTAATCGGTAAGCAATGTTGAATTCAGACGCTCATACGTTCCTTTTTTTTTTCTTTGACTCCATCTGAATTGATTGAGATCTGTGAATCGACTGCAGTTTCACTGGGCTTTGTTGCTGCATTGCATTTTGTTGTTCTTCAAGTGTTTCGTCGTCGCATGTTGTTTTCTTTTTCCTTTTTTTTTTTAGTTTTTCGATTCAAAGATTGCATCGTTTTTGCTTGCCTGCAATTTGGAACACAGTGTCAACTTGCATTTGCATACTTACTACTAATAATCTTCCCTGCATGTGCTACTAGTGGAGTGGTCAAAATTATATGTAAGAAACAGTTCAAATTTTGATCTGAAATGAAGATGCATAATTTTGTGTTGCTGCAAATGCTCTCCAGTGCCAGTCGCTTTCCACTGTAAAAAAGTTAATGTTTTGCTCTTTTGCTTGTTTGCACTTCGCATGACTGTGATTGAGGAAATTCTAACGGCAAATTAGAGATAATTATAGAAAAATAACGATTTGCTATCGATAGCCGCTGATTTTTTCTTGAGTATATTTTGCTCGTAGAACCGAGAGAAAATTTTAGAGCGCAATCCGACGAGAATAAAAGTTAGTAAAAATGATTACAAATCGAAAGTGAATTAGGCATTGTTTCTACTGATTTATAGGTTCCAGTGATTTTTGTCTTAGCTTTAAATGTCTTATAACATTTGATTTGGTACTAGGCACAATTAGCACTACATGCTGCATCCTCCATCAATAATTCCTCTTCTTCGTTTTCTCTCCTGAATGGTGGGTCCTTCAAAATTGTTGTAATCTTGTGACCCTGGAAGTCTATGGGCTTCCATTGAGACACAAACCTGCATCTCCTTTTGCTGTCTGACCCTGGAAGGGGCTGTGATTTCCATCTTGTGATTGGAGAAAGTGACATTAGCTTGAAAGTAACAATTTGATTCGTTTGAAGCAAAGATCAATAACTCCAGTCATGCGTGCAGATCGAATTTTCCCTAACCTTCTTTCTAATTGGCATTAAAATTATTACTTATTGGGTTGAGGTTGGTGGGATAATTGACAGCAAGGCCATAATGCATGTTTTGTTTATATGTTGTGGATGTTGTTTTAAGTTAAATTTTTGGATGGAACTTGATTTGGTTCTCAATTCATAACCTTCAGGTGCTGTCACACAAAGTAATGGAGGCTCAGCTGTGTGCTACTGATCAGAATTTGCCTCCGTCGTCCCGGGAGGAAAGCGGCGACGAGGAGCTCAGTGTGCTTCCCAGGCATACCAAGGTCATCGTCACCGGGAATAACAGAACCAAGTCCGTTTTGGTTGGCCTGCAGGGCGTAGTGAAGAAGGCCGTCGGTCTTGGTGGTTGGCATTGGCTGGTATTGTTTTCTCTTTACCTCATCCGATTTGAGCTCTTTTTTTTCTGTGATTTTTCAACTCTATTTTTATCCTTCCCCTTATATCTCTTGATAATAAATTAATGAATTAATCAAGATTCTTTTAGCAGGCTTTTATTCTTTTTCCAATGTTGAGGTGGTATTTACAAATTGCATCATAACCTCGTGCGATTAAGTGAATTTAAGTTAATGATCTACTAGGATATCTATTCTTGTATCTAAGTCTGGCTTATGCTTACATTATATGCTGTCAAACTTTTCTGCCTGAATGGTGCAACATATTAGCTATTGGCAATGAGATTGCAATTGATTATATGGTTTGCAAAAGACTTGGAATTGGGCCCTTTTAGTATTTGTCCTGTCCTTCGGTTATCTGTATTTTCTGATCAAGGATGTAATAATAAGACACCTACATTTGGGAATTCAGGTCCTGAAAAATGGCGTGGAGGTGAAGCTGCAAAGAAATGCGTTGAGCGTTTTAGAAGCTCCAACTGGGAACGAAGATGAGGACGATGACTTGAACTGTGATAACTCCTTTTGCAGTAGCTCTGACATGAGGGATAAGGATATGGATTGCCGTAAGTTATATTACTTTATACACTTTTGATGCTTTTATACCCATGTCATTATAGTTCCAGAATCAAATTGTAAGTAAAACTGCTTATCTTATACTCTTTCTTAAAATACTTCAGCTGGATTAGAGTTCCAGAAGTCAGCAAAGCCAAGAGTGCGACAAATCAGGCCGCGGTCCTGGCGTAGGGATTCTCACTTATCTCGTTCTCTCAAGATTCAAACGGTAAGAATGTTTCAAGAAAGATTTAGAAATTGCAGGCCAGATCATACGAGTCATTGTAGATAAAGTTTACATGTAATGAGAAACTATGCTTACACTTTGAAGATGATTAACAGAGGGTGAATTTGGCGAAACTCGGAACAGCCACTTTATGGAGATATTGGCAGCACTTCAATCTTGTATATTTCTTGCCTATAAAATAATCTTCACATTGTCTGTCGACCTTGGAGTTGAGGCCTTATGCTAAATGCTACTTCTATGAAAAATGCAGATGAGCATTAACCCCAATCCAACAAAGGAACAACTGATTCATGGTGTTCAGCATCATTTTCTCTCACAGGTACTCATGAATTATAACCATCCCCAATAGCTGCCTTACCTTTCCTCTTCTGATTGTATTATCTTATTCTGCATCCTGCTTGCAAAAACAAAAAAAAAAGCAACTGGATGAGATGCAGGTGATCGTTAGCTTCATTCACACAGCAAAGAGGTTTCATGTTAATTAGCTTGAAAGAGTGGGAAGAGGTAGTAAAGAACGAGGAAGAATGCGAGAAGTTTTCCATGTATGAGAACTAAAATTACTATGTGTAACAACTGCTGTAGTTTTTTTTTCTCTGTTTGAGAACAAAAATGGCAAAATATAAATCAGACAACATGATACTGGTGAAAGATAATCATAAGTACCATTTACTAACTTTAGTAAAAGACTGACTGACCATGCTATCTATCTTGCTTATTGTGTTAATCCTGTCAGAATACCACTATCATTTGCAAGAAGGGAAGTTTCATTTGAAACTTCTCATTCTTCGTCTTGAGGACATTAAACATAGCCTGAAGTTTAAGAAGATGGAATTGAACTTAAAGTTCTCTAACATTTTGTATATAAGTATCTGCTTGGACAGTCAAATTTGCAAATAACCATAAGACAAACGCAAACCAAGATCTAAATTTCAAATTTTCTTAAATAGCTGAATTTGACAAGTCACCTGAAACTTCTCACTCCAAACAATCTTGCTGAAATTCCAATTCTGTTGGCAGTTATTAAATTTGTGGCATATATTCATAGCTCATGAGGAAATCTTGTTGTCTAAAGGGCAAATTGCACGCCAATTATGGTTTATGTAAGGTCTACAATTTAAAGAAGCTTTTTATAGAAAAGCACAACTGGGTTCAATCAAATGAAATGTTATGTCTTCATAGATTTCTTTTTTAACAATGCACATCAATTCTGATTTGCCTGTTTTGCCATAATAACTTAAACATTCACTCAGAACCAGTCAATCACCAATTCACCATGCTAGAGAACATGAGAGCCCCCATTTAATGAACCAACCTTGTGTACATTTTTTTTATATGCTAAGTGTTCAGTTAGCATCAGTGCCAAAGCTCCTTTACAAGTGAATGAGAAATTAGAAATGCAAGTTTCTCATCCATTAATCAGACAACCAAATACACGTAATAGACAATTATGAAGCTTTTATATGTGCCCTACGTCTAGGGCTGATAATAAGTCAGATCGTTCGTAAACGGCTCGCGGCTTGATCTATTTTGAGCATTGCTCGGTTCTCTTTTCTAGATAAATATAAGTCAAACTCAGAATTAAAATTTAATTTTTTTATTTAAATAGATTTAGTTCACCTATATTAGGCCTAGCTTATTAATTTATAAGACCAACTTATATAATTAATATATATATTATAAAGTTTAAAATTATTTAGCATATGAGCCAAAATTATTAATAATTTTAATTCAAAAAAATCAAATGTAATAACGAAAGAGGTCACTTTTATTCAAAATTATTATTAATTTTAGTGTGTTAGATATGTACAATGCTAAAGTGCATAATATTTTTTTAATATTATAAATATAATTTAATATATATTTATTAATCAATAAATATGACTTAATAAACTATTAAATTAGGTCATGCTTTTTTAAATTTAATAAACAAGGCATGCTTAAACCTATTATAGGCCTTTAGTCTAGTTCGTTTATTAAATTTTTTAAATAGGTCTGACCTATTTAAATGTTGACCTAGCTTGTCTCGCCTCGTGTCCACCTTTATCTACATCGATTCCATAGCAGCTTGAAGTTTTGTCACAAAACTTTTTTCTCAATTATTCTCAGTTTTTCCGCATCCACTCAAGGACCTAAAGTTACCCAAATAATGAGAAAATTGAAAAATGAAGGAGAGAAAGTAAAATATGAAGGAAATATTAGAAAAAGAGGATATAATGAAAAAATTGAAGAAAACAGAAAGTTACGCGAGATTATGTTATAGAGTGTAATATTTTAGAAGAAATCAGAGAAAAGATAATAAAAATAAATAATATATGAGAGAGACAATGATAAAATTAAATAAAAAGAAAATTATAATATTATATAAAAAAGGAAAAATTATAAATGACAACCCCCAACTTGTTCAACAAATGGCGTTGGGCCAGGAACAAAATGGGCTGGACGCTTTATCATAACCATTTATTATTATTATTATTATTATTAATTTTATATATTAGATGCTGTATTTATTACTGAACTGCCACTCCAAGGCTACCGGCGCTAATAGAAGTCTCTAGAACCACGAAACAAAAAAGAAGTCTCCAGAACCACTTCCCCCTTATAAATAGCTTCTCTCATTCCGTGTGACTCCAAAGCCCTAAATTTTGCCCATTCGTCGCCGTTCCTGTAACTTTTGTTCGTTTCTTCTTCTACGATCTCTTGCAGAGGAGCTCAACAATGGCGGCCGAGACCGAGACCTTCGCTTTCCAGGCGGAGATCAACCAGTTGCTGAGTCTGATCATCAACACCTTCTACTCCAACAAGGAGATCTTCCTCCGCGAGCTCATCAGCAACTCTTCCGATGTGAGTTTTGAACGATGCAACGCCTTCCAGTTCTACGATCTTGATTCCCGAAATCTTTGTTTTCTGCTTTCCATGTCGCTAAAATTGATCTCCCGGGATCTGTCGTTGTTAACAGGCCCTTGATAAGATCCGAGCATTAGTGCTTATCAGGTATTTTTTATCAGCTAAGCCAAACAGGCCCTAAGTACCATGAATTTTTCACAGGAATGTAGAGCGATATTTTTAATCTACTAATTATTTTATTAATATATTCTATAATTTGCAATAAGTTTATTTGTGATTATAATTATTGAATAAGATAAATTAAGATGCATAACATTTTTTTTATACTGCATCTCATATAGGCAATACATGATCATTAATTTTCATTTATTTCATTAGTTCATGATTTATTAATGTGCTATTTTGGATTATTCATTTAGTTTGGTGTGGAGGAAAGTGGTATGGGTAATGGGCGGCATGATTTTTTGGATAAAATAAAATTACGTTACAGTTTTGAGTGATTTTTCAAAGTAATTTTTTTCAAGACCCTAAATTTTATTAATTTTATATTTATGATAATATTAAATAATATTTTTTTGCAGAAATCAATTGAAACAATGTGTTTTTTTTCTATTTCGATATCATTTCAATCTTAAAAAAAATTCATTATACGTATTTACATTATTTGTACACTTATTGCTGGATATCTCGTTCGTATATATTTTCTCTTTATTTTTCAAAAAAATGAAGACCGAATTATAGGTCATATGACCTGCACCGAAAAGGTTTAACTGAATAAATTTTTATCATTCAAGCACCCGATGAAAGTCTACATATATATATATATATATATATAGAATCACATTATTATCATTCTCAAATTTTCGCCTTCAGCATTGAATTATGAAACCTGAACAATAGAATCAAAAGTCAAATATTTGTATTATTGGACATGAAGATGAAGAATTTCTCAACAAATTAATTCTATTAATAGGCTTGAATCGGTGCATCTCAAATGTCACCCATTTTTTATATGTCGTAAACTGATAGTGCATATTTATGTATTTTTTTTAACAAAATTAACTAGCAAAATGAATAACAATATTTATGCAAATGTATGCTATTTTGCCAATTAAAAAAAATCCTACAAACTAAGAGGATTTCCTATACTAAGCACAATTTGTTCATATTAAGAATCATTTTTTTTTGCAAGTATACCAAAATTACAAATCATTCATATATTTAAAATTTTATTTGAAAATTGATTAGAGAGGCGTGTATGAGACGGTAGAGTATGATTGGGGAGTGGAGTGAGGTGAATTATTATTAAATTTATATTTAAATAAAAAAATTATGATGCTGAATGACTAAATTAAATCACGTCCTGTTTAAAAGTTAAAAAAATACCTTTTATTTAAAAAAATATTTTTTTTAAAATGTGACATATTGATTCTATTTTGATTTTTACTTTTTTTCTTCTTTTCTTTGTTTATAGCATATGGAAACATTATATGGAGTATATTGTGTCTCTATATATATAAAGTAGATTTTCATCGGATAGAAACCATCTAGATTATTTTCAAATCTTAAAAGAAATAAGATTTTATAGTTGTTTTATTTTTAAATTTTTTGCTTATCTACCCTAAATTTTATAGTTGAGAATAACAAGACACATTCCATTCTTTATAATTGCGCATCCAACCAATCTTAAAATTTTGTCCTTCAAAAATGACCATATCTTTTTTTCTCTATTTTCCAATTTCTTACCATTTTATTTTTCTCTCTCTAATTAGAGTAAAATATTTATATCAATACATTTAGAAAAAAATAATGACATTGACTTCTCAAATTCTGTAATATTTATTTTATTAGTATATATTTATCTGTATAAAACTCATTATATATATATATATATATATATGGTAGATCTAACAATTTGTAACAAATTATTTAAGAAAGATAATATCTCATATAAACTATATATCCAACTATCCTACGGTAAATAAGATAAGTAGTATGATGCTACCTAATTAAGTAGATAGTATCTCCATTTTTTTTCATATATATATATATATATATATATATATATTATGTGCAAAGCTGAAAATTTATTTATATTGGTAAGTGTCTAACATTTCCAAAAGTTAAAAGATTATATCACAAAAAAATGCAAATAGTATTTATTTAATTTTTAAATAGTATGTGGAAAATATTTTTTCATATAATTATTTTATAATTGTGATTAGAAATACTCAATTCACGTAAATATTATGATTATTTACAATCGTTCATTGTGCACTTGCTACCAATTTGTTCAACAAATGGCGATGGGCCAGGAACAAAATGGGCTGGAAGCAGACCGATCACCAATACGTATCTAATCTTGACGCCTAATCATAAATATATTATTATTATTGTTATTATTATTTTTATATATTTGATGCTGTATTTATTATTGAACTGCCACTCCAAACCTACCGGCTATAGAAGTCTCTAGAACCATGAAACAGAAAAAGAAGTCTCCAGAACCACTTCCCCGCTTTAAATATCTTCTCCCATTTCGTGTGATTCCGAAGCCCTAAAAGTTGCCCATTCGTAGCCGTTCCAAGACCTTTATCGTGTTATTCTTCCTTCCTCTTTTCTTCTTGCAGAGGGGCTCAACAATGGCGGCCGAGACAGAGACCTTCGCTTTTCAGGCGGAGATCAACCAGTTGCTGAGCCTGATCATCAACACCTTCTACTCCAACAAGGAGATCTTCCTCCGCGAGCTCATCAGCAACTCTTCCGATGTGAGTTTTCAACGATACGAGCCTTCCAGTTCTACGATCTTGATTCCAAAATATTTCTTTTCTGATTTCCATGTCGCTAAAATTGATCTCCCGGGATCTGTCGTGGTTGACAGGCCCTTGATAAGATCCGGTTCGAGAGCCTTACGGACAAGAGCAAGCTGGACGCCCAGCCGGAGCTCTTCATCCACATCGTCCCGGACAAGGCCACCAACTCCATCTCCATCATCGACAGCGGCATCGGCATGACTAAATCTGACCTCGTCAACAATCTCGGCACGATTGCCCGCTCAGGCACCAAAGAGTTCATGGAGGCCCTCGCCGCTGGCGCGGACGTCAGCATGATTGGCCAGTTCGGTGTTGGGTTCTACTCTGCTTACCTTGTAGCCGACAAGGTCGTCGTCACCACCAAGCACAACGACGACGAGCAGTACGTCTGGGAGTCCCAGGCTGGTGGGTCTTTCACCGTCACCAGGGACACCTCAGGCGAGGCCCTTGGCAGGGGTACCAAGATGACCCTCTACCTGAAGGAGGATCAGGTATGTTAATTATGAACTGTCATGAAACCCTGATATACGAGAATTTTAGATATTAAAATTCCCTTCTTGTGTGAACTGTTTCTTCTAGTATACTGGTTTTCACGTAAGGTATTTTATAGTGTGATCTCTTTAAATGCAGCGGATAAATTGGAAATATATTCCGGGTCTTGACTGTGTTAACTTGTTAGACAGATAACTTGATTTGAAACCAACTAATGGATTATTCCTTCCCCGTTGGATGTACTCAAGACGGATACTACATTTTTCATTAAGTTTATCCATAGAATCTCTATAGATCTATTGCCCCATGTCGAATGATATCAATATAAATTAAGAAATTGATGTTCAAATTTTCATTAGACCAACTTAGAGGTGCTCTAAAATAATTTATAAAAAAGGAGGATATCTTGTTATTATATACTGCTTTTAACTAACTGAACATGGTCAAAGTTAATAGTTAATAATCTTTGTCATAGATTAATGATCTTTTGACCGATTGTTGCTGCTAATTTATTTTTTAAAGATAAATTTGTTATTGGATACCAATAATTGAGGATTGGAGATGGCAGCATTGACAATATTGATACTAGAGATCGACATGGATATTACAATACTCTGAAGATGTCATTTGCTATGCTGTAATGGTATTTAGATGGAGACACGCTACTTAGACAATGGAAACATATCCAATAAATCACAGAGCTCAACATATTATAAGTAACAGAAACAAATGTCATATCTCCATCTAACTAAGTACTTTGTGGTGATTGGAAGTATAGGGTGCTAGAGTATCTGATGTTATTTTGGACTTCTGAGTCTGAGTGTTTGGACTAGCATAGATTGTGCAATGTTCACATTTGGCTTGTTATGCTGTATTCCTGTGTGTGATGCAAATGCCATTTTCTTATTAAGTTCATTTGCATATGTTTAATAGTTTTTCACATTTGTATTATGCATACCTGGATCCTTGAACCATGGGTTCATGTCTTTTTTTTCTCTTTTCGATTTTTGAACATGCATATGCAAATTGGATTTAATTTTTTATTACTTGTAAATAGTAGTGTTGAGGGAACGTGAGCTTTCTATGCTTAAGTATTTGAATATATTACCCCTTGTACCCTTGTTTTTTATTTTCCTAGGCTATTATTACCTGATTAATCTGGCTTAAACCTTCTTTCTTCATTCTGTGAATATATGCTGTGCAAATTGAATTTGTGTTTTTGTTATTACTTGCTAATGGCAATGTTGAGGATTGTGGTCACTGCTTTCGGTGCTTAACTATTTGAATAGTATTTATTCCCGCTTACGATGTGTTCCCTTTCTTTTATTTTGATGGATTCATTATACTCTTTTGACATTCCTCAGTCTTTAATCTTGAGTGACAAATGGTGTTGTGCTTTAACTATGAAATTCTGATTTTTTTTTCTGATTAATGTGTTTTGTTTCATGTCATTGCAGTTAGAATATCTTGAGGAGCGCCGTCTCAAGGACCTGGTTAAGAAACATTCTGAGTTTATTAGCTATCCGATTTCTCTTTGGACTGAAAAGACCACAGAGAAGGAAATTTCTGATGATGAAGATGAAGATGAGAAGAAGGATGCCGAGGAAGGCAAGGTGGAGGATATTGATGAAGAGAAGGAGGAGAAGGAAAAGAAGAAAAAGAAAATCAAGGAGGTCTCACATGAGTGGGATTTAGTTAACAAGCAGAAGCCTATCTGGATGAGGAAGACAGAAGAGATCACGAAGGAAGAGTATGCTGCTTTCTACAAGAGTCTGACAAATGACTGGGAAGAGCATCTTGCTGTAAAGCACTTCTCTGTAGAAGGTCAGCTTGAGTTCAAAGCTGTCCTATTTGTTCCTAAAAGGGCTCCTTTTGATCTTTTTGATACGAAGAAGAAGCTTAACAACATCAAGCTTTATGTACGCCGCGTCTTTATCATGGACAACTGTGAAGAGCTGATTCCGGAGTACCTGAGCTTCATCAAGGGCATAGTGGATTCTGAGGACCTGCCCCTTAACATCTCAAGAGAAATGCTCCAGCAGAACAAGATCCTCAAAGTTATCCGCAAGAACCTTGTTAAGAAGTGCATTGAACTCTTTTTTGAGATTGCTGAGAACAAGGAAGACTATGACAAATTCTATGAAGCTTTCTCGAAGAACCTTAAGCTTGGCATCCATGAAGATTCTCAGAACAGGTCAAAGATTGCTGAACTCCTGAGGTATCACTCAACCAAGAGCGGAGAAGAGATGACCAGCCTAAAGGACTATGTGACGAGAATGAAGGAGGGCCAGAATGACATCTACTACATAACTGGTGAGAGTAAAAAAGCTGTGGAGAACTCCCCATTCCTTGAAAAGCTCAAGAAGAAGGGCTATGAGGTGCTTTACATGGTTGACGCTATTGATGAGTATGCTGTTGGTCAGCTGAAGGAGTTTGAAGGGAAGAAGCTGGTGTCTGCAACCAAGGAGGGGCTGAAGCTTGATGAGAGTGAGGATGAAAAGAAGAAAAAGGAAACCCTGAAAGAGAAGTTTGAAGGGCTCTGCAAGGTTATTAAAGAAGTTCTAGGTGACAAAGTTGAGAAGGTAGTTGTTTCCGATCGTGTTGTTGACTCTCCCTGCTGTTTGGTCACTGGTGAATATGGATGGACAGCTAATATGGAGAGGATAATGAAAGCACAAGCTCTCAGGGACTCTAGCATGGCTGGTTATATGTCAAGCAAGAAGACCTTGGAAATCAACCCAGAAAACCCAATTATGGAAGAGCTGAGGAAGCGGGCAGATGCGGATAAGAATGACAAGTCTGTTAAGGACCTTACACTGTTGTTATTTGAGACTGCCCTCCTCACCTCTGGTTTCAGCCTGGAGGACCCTAACACATTTGGAAACAGGATTCACCGAATGCTTAAATTAGGTCTCAGCATCGATGAGGATGAAAAGGTGGAAGACACCGACATGCCTGTTTTGGAGGAAGCTGATGCCGAGGAGAGCAAGATGGAAGAAGTTGATTAAGTGCAGTGTTCCGCTTCTTGTCTGGTGATTCTTGGAACTATTTTATGTCTATTGTTCTGAACAATCTCTCTCCTTAATAGTACTTGTCTCTGCAATATCTAGACTTTCATACATAGGTTATCTTTGTTACTTTTCTTTCTAGTAGGACATCTTATAAATTTATGGTTATCCGTATTAGAATCTCGTTTCTCTTGGTACTTTCTTCCTAGCCTGATGGTGGTTACGTGAGATTAACTTCTTTTTTGCGTATAGTTCAGTTTATCGTCTCGTGTCTTTGCTGTTTCGGTGTGTAATTGCTTCATTTGGCTTCTCTGTGAATCCAAGTCGACGTCCTCCAGCAATGAAAGGATCTGTTGTAAGTTAAAGCTAAGGTGGCTTCAACTATGTCGTCTCTTTGGCGGAGGAAGTTGGGGGAGGTTGCTTGCCTTCTCTCGGAAGCCATTACCTTTCTATATATGACATTTTTTCTTTGATGATTAGCGAATCTATGTCTCGAGGTCAAGAGATTGTTAGTTAGCAATTCGAATTTGAGTTTTAATTATCAATTTGGTCAGAATTAAACTTTGGCCGCTTTCGTTCCAACATCTGATGGAGTTTCATTCATAAAACCCCCAAAAAATACTGTCTGCATTTGCCACCACCTAATTGACATATTATCTACTACCCTTCATTGCCCGGCCTTGACAATTCTTGGGTTACATCCTTTCCGCCGTTACCTCTGCCTGCGGGGAAAGTCCCAACGTCGGACGGCGAGGTTCACCCCTCTGAGTTTTGTAAGCAATATGGTCATTACCTTTTCTGACTCTAGCATTCGTCTGGGGGATTAAATCTTGTTCCACTGGAGTCGATATAGCTAAATTTCTTGCCTCTCCACTCAAACCGACCATTCCTCTGCTCTGCTTGGTATGGATATTTAAAAGAAAAAACATATATTATGTTTTACTTTAAAATAATAATCAATCATAATGGTTTTTGGTTAAATTCAGCAATTATAATTTTGGAGCACATATTATGGATCTGATTATTTATTAAATAAATTATATTATTAATTATAAGGCTTTACAAAAGAAATTTGAAGATGTTATATGTTACTTACCCTTTTAGCAATTGGATGTTAAATATATGATGAATATTAAAAAAAATTAATTTTTTTTATTCATCTTAGATTTAAAAGTTAAGTAATTTGGTGTTATCTACCTAAATATGTAGGATCTCAAAAAAAAAAAGATGAATATAATATTATTTATTATTTATGAATATGTCTGAAATATTGTATTATATTATGTTAATAATATTCTAACGATAACATGCTAATATTTTTTTTTCATTCATTTTAACGTTTTTATCTTTTCAAACATAAGATTATTTTTTTCTCAGATCTTAATTTTTATTTCCGCAATTTCATCCCGACATTTATTGAAGTAAATCATTTAATGAATTGTTAATTTGTCATTACATTTTTCATTCAAAATATTAAATTTATTCATCTAATCAATTAGTTTTTAATGAATTTAAGAAGTTGTATTCAAACTGCTCAGGTTTTCATGAGTCCAGCTTCTGCACAATGTTACTGATATTTTGTAGACTGTATTATTGATTTGAGTATGGAAAAAAGGAAGGTGCTCCCTATTTAAGTAGGGAGCATCGTGCTACCTACGATTTTAACCGTAGGATCTCTAATCTATGGTGATTGATTTAGAAGAGAGAAAAAAAGTAGGAGAGAGAAAATTTAATATCCACCCTAGATGATTTAACATTCAAAGGTTGATGATGTAGGTAGTATGGTGCTCCCTAATTAAAGGGAGCACCTTCTTTGAACCCTTTGAGTATACATTCCGTCTGGAACTTTGAAAGGAGAACCACTACTAATTGGCTGACACAAATAATTAGTAGGTTTGTGCCTCGAATTAAAAAATCAGGAGCTAATAACTTCGAGTTCGAGTCTCACATTTTCAAACTGGAACCACTACTCTATACTTATTTTTTTAAAAATAATTTCATATATCATTAAAAATGATAAAGAGTTTTACTTTAGACTTTTACAATAAATATAAAGGAGATCATTATACAACCTCCTCATTTATAGTTTTAAATAAGATATGGGAATATNTTCATATATCATTAAAAATGATAAAGAGTTTTACTTTAGACTTTTACAATAAATATAAAGGAGATCATTATACAACCTCCTCATTTATAGTTTTAAATAAGATATGGGAATATACTCCTTTTACAATAAATATAAAGGAGATCATTATACAACCTCCTCATTTATAGTTTTAAATAAGATATGGGAATATGAGTATGTAGTAGTGGTTTATACTTTATCCTTAGACATTTCAAATTTACTTTTCACCAATGAAATTTATATTTTTTTAATTTATCATTTCTTTGAATCGTAATCGAAAAAATAACTTTAAATATAATGTTAAACTTAGCCCATAAATAATCCATACAAACTAAATAAAAAAATCAAACTTCTAAGTTTTAATAAATACACTATTGCATTGTTGTTGTTTTTTCTTGATTTTACTCTTTCCAACCAGAACGCAAGTCTACCGATTCTATCATTTAATTAACTGAACTTTCGAATGCATTCGCATTTACTAATATCTTTTAAATTTTTTACTTGAGTTAAACTCGAATTTGTGCGATTTTATTAGGGCTACGTTTAACAATAGATGATGTTGGACACCCACTCCATGAACTAGCTCATCAACACTAAAGACATGGACAATATTAATCAAATTTGGTTGGCACATCTAATTAGTAGGATATATTCTGAATTGAAGATCGAAATTTAATGGCCTCGAATTTGAACTCCGAAATTATCAATTTGAATGAAAAAAAAATCGTTCTACTTTTTACTTCGACTCCGAATTCGTTAGATGATTAAGCTTGAAATTACTTAGTTAATTTTTACTCCATAAGAATTATTAATTTTGTTTATTTTTTCTTTAATTTTCTGACATGCTTTGCCTAAAACTTGTCATGCTAATTATTATCGATTCTGCGGAACAGATCCCTTTGGATTGTGAATAATAATTTATCTGCAATTTATTTAAAATTTAATAATTTAATATTGATTCTTATGCATACATATCATCGCTTCTTGATTCTTAATTTTGTGTGATTTTTCTTTAAAGTTTTCACTTCCGCTTGACCGAAAGTCTTTAGGACAAGTTAGGTAATGTATTCCATATCATTCACAAGTTTTACTCTCCATCTACTAAATGTACCAATAAACAATGCTAGAAACAAAATGAACCTTCTGTAACTTGAAATTTTTTAATGTCAATAAATCAAACTTATTAGGAACAGGGCAAGCTTTGCTTTTACAAACAACTTCAACGAAAAGTCTAAAACTGCTGAATGAAATTCATGAGATCATAGCAGAATTTAAGTGTCATTGAAGGAACTGCAAGAGAGGGGAAGCTTCACTTTTGTTTCTTTCCCTGCTTTCCTGCCTTTTTCTTTATAATTTCATCTATGTACAATATACCCTTGCCTTTGTAAACTTCTGGAGGCTTGCAACTGCGGACTGTGCCAGCGAACTGATTAACTCGTTCATTATCAATTCCAGCACAGCAAATGACATTGTTCTTGAAACAGAAAACACGAACTGCGGGAGGAACTGCAAACTCTACCTCATGACTGTAACCGAGCTTCAAAAACAACTTGCGACCTTGTTCTTCGGTCCTTGATTTAAACCCCACGCCGACTAGTTTAAGGAATCGGAAAAACTTTGCTTCCATTATGAGTCTGTCAGAAGATCACCTAGTGACAGAGAAATAATAACTTGTTCATATAAGAAGCAAAGGAAGGGTTAATAACAGAATCCCTATGAAACAAAGGGAAAAATCAATAATGATAAATGTTGTTATTTCGGTCGCCCCACATGGTTATAAAGCTCTTACGAGTTCAAGAATCATATGAAATTGATGCTTCAATGCATTTGAAAACGATTAGAAAAATACAAATAGAACATTTTGAAAGCCCGAGCAGCTTCTCTCAATATGAAACAGGATAAGCAAAGGAAGGGTTAATAACAGAATCCCTATGAAACAAAGGGAAACATCAATAATGACAAATGTTGTTATTTCGGTCGCCCAAATGCTTATAAAGCTCTACTAGCTCAAGAATCATATGCAATTGACGCTTCAATGCATTTGAAAAGATTAGAAACTGCAAGTAGAACTTTCGAAAGCCTGAGTAGCTTCTCTCAATATGAAACAGAATAAGCAACGGAAGAATTAATAACATAATCCTTATGAAACAAATGGAAACATCAATAACGGCAAACACTTTTTTTTTTCAGTCGCACACATGGTTATAAAGCTCTACTAGCTGAAGAATCATATGCAATTGACACTTCAATGCATTTGAAAAAGATTAGAAAGTGCAAGTAGAACTTTTGAAAGCCTGAGTAGCTTCTCTCAATATGAAACAGAATAAGCAACGGAAGAATTAATAACATAATCCTTATGAAACAAATGGAAACATCAATAACGGCAAATGTTGTTTTTTCAGTCGCCCACATGGTGATAAAGCTCTACTAGCTGAAGAATCATATGCAATTGATGCTTCAAGGCATTTGAAAAAGATAAGAAACTGCAAGTAGAACATTTGAAAGCCTGAGTAGCTTCTCTCAATATGAAACAGAATAAGCAA